>VUQK01028637.1:0-14011 GCA_015106715.1 Bujurquina vittata | reverse complement strand
AAAATCAACACAACTATATTTTTGCTTGTGCAGCTCGCTACAGATGCAGTTTGCTAGCTCTCGCTAGTACATGCTCTGACTATCCAATCAAAGTGTATGAATATGCTGACATTACCGTACACCTTCGAGAAGGTGTTGGTGCGGCCAAATCAAAATCTGATTGGTGTCTGACAGACACTTATTTTGTGCTACAGGGGCCTGCAGAAGTGATTGTGAAGGCCTCCGGGCAGATTTCTTTGACCCTAGCAACAAATGATGGCTGAAATGTGATTGGTTAACTGCTTTAATATGAAAATACACGTCTGGAAACAGCGCGACCACGGGAAAAGTTATGAAAGGAACCGTACAGACCATTTGGAATTATTAGCAAGTATTGATGGACAAAATATAATTAATATGATTCAGATATTTTTTAGGCCCGCAGAGAAGGCCTTGCAGGCCCTGACGGGCCACCACTGGAGGCTAGAGTGAGACACTGTCCTGCTGTTCTGGAAGGGGCTCCTTGGAACATGGCAGCTGCCCAAAAGCCTTTGGAGATGGTGCTATTGTTGGCACCATGGCAGTTCTCAAGGCAGTCACTGACAGTGTAGCCATGTCCACTTAAAACATCATCAAAGACCAATGAGATCTTTGAGAGAAATGTCACTGTACAGAATTAATGTGTTCACAAATAATTTTGATCGAGGGCTTTTCTTTAATTGGCTGATTATTTAAAAAGTTATTTTTGAATGCACTGACTTTACTTTTAGAGTCTTTCACACATTTTTGTAAAAACCTCTTAATATACTCTGTCACTTTGTCCTTTCATGTAACTAACAAAGTGGAACCTCTTAACTGGCACTGCTGTTGAATTTGATTTCATGTGACCGATGTGCAATCGAACCAGTTTCCTGATCAGTATCTCTGAGCAAAGAGCAAAGAAAGAAAGAAAGAAAACACAGGATTAACCAGTTCTAAATCTTTGTCATGTTTGTTTCCAAGAACACATTTTTATTTTATACAATGTTTGCATGAGACACTTCATCTCAAGCCTTTCAGTTGCACATTATACTGACAGTCTGTCAATAAAAAAAATTTCAGAATATTCATAACCACACCAACTTCATCCTTAAAAAAGGCCCTCTGAAGTTAACAGTAGGGTTAGTATCAGTAATCTCTATGTGCTGTAGCAGGGGATGCAAAAGAAGGAAGAAAAGCATTTTAACATCGTGGCACGTCACTGTTCTGATGGCTTTGTGTTTTAAGAACCAGCATTTGGCCTTATCACAGCAATCAAGATCCCTGATGAGCATCATGCACGGTGCTCATCACGGTGCTTTAACTTTCTTAAAATGTTCACTGCATAAAACAATATGAAAGAAGTGGAGAAGTGCATTAATTTTAGGCTCATTTAAAGTGGACCTATTCTGCTCTTTATTTTTATTCCATTAATTCAGAGTGCAGAAGAATCCTCATTTATCTCATTTGGGCCTTCTAACAGCCCTTCAGTTGATCATCAAACTGTTTTAGCTCCTCCCCCTTTAAAAGATCTCCTGATTTCCTGCCCCTCAAATACCTAAGGTTGTGCTCTCAGCCTGAACTGTGCAGCTGAGATGACCATATGAGGATACTCCATCTTTATGACATCATACAGAGCCAAGCCAATAAAAAACTCTCCAAAACTGAGTGCTTAGAGCAGTCTGAAGCCCGAGCTTTAGGCTCACAGAGATTACTTGTACATACACTGACCTCCTTACTTGAAACTTTGGCCATGCTTAATGTGAACATCCACCATTTTATTAGGATATATGTGACACACCATGTGGAAAAACAGAAAAGATCCGCTTTAAATAAACCAAAGAATCTTTATTTAGGCCAATAAAGTTCAACTACGGTAATTAACGGTAATTAACGGTAATTAACGGTAATTAATTAATCTAAATTAACGCGTTAAAGTCCTGGTCATTCATATATATATATATATATATATATATATATATATGGCCATGTAAACAGATTTATGCCAATAAAACAGAAGTACAAATATAAGTACACAAACAGACAGATTTTAAAGGGATTATTCTTAGATAGAAGCCAGTGGACTTATTGTGTGTTTGTAGTAAAGAATCACACAAATAGTATTGCAGCTTCACATACTCTACAGCCCATTTCCACTAGCACGGTGCCGGTGCCAAGTGTTCGAGGCGGGGCTACCTTGTGATTGACAGGTTGCTACCCCATGAGAACACAGTGAGAATGCAGCGTCCTCAGTATCTCAGAGTTACATTGTGTCTGACATGTCCCAGTTCCAAAAACATAGTGATAACAAACCAATACATCCAACTTTTAAAAATGTACACATCAGTCTTTGTTTTACATGTTCTTTGTTTATTTAATGTATTTTTCTTACATCTGTTAAAAAGATTTTTAAGTAGTCCCAAAACATTTCAAGAAACAGATCACTCCATAGGATAAAATGGTAGCACTTCCAGGTAGTTTCTTCCAGAAATCCTCCTCTAGTCGGAGTCACTGCTGCAGGAGCTGCTGGAGTACTGCAGAAGAGAAAGATGATATTTGATCAGTTCATCACACTGATTCTAAATTCTAAACTCTTTTTTGACTTAGTGGTAGTGATGAGTGGTTTATTTTCCCCTCATGACCTCAAAATATGCTTAAACTTGGTTCAAAGTGTGGACTCGCTGCCCTACCACCTGATGAATAACCTTCAAGACACATCATGTCAACAACAGAGTGTTCCACAGATAATTTTCAGGCTGGTTTACACACATTTATGCTTCACTTGTAGCTGAATAACATCTACTTCCTGTTGTGAATGAAGTGAAATCTGCACCGCAGCAGTGCTCAGTCTTACCCCGCGACAGTCTCTGCCCTTCTTGTGGCAATTGGCATGCTTGTGTCCATGCTTGTGCTTGCGTCTAAGCTTTCGCAACAATCCACCACCATGTCCATGTCCATGGTGCCCGGGTCCACCATGTCCATGGTGTCCGTGTTCGCCATGGCCACCACCGTGACCATGATGGCCATGTCCACCATGTTCATGATGACCGTGTCCACCATGTTCATGATGGCCGTGTCCACCATGTTCATGATGACCGTGTCCACCATGTCCATGATGACCGTGTCCTAGAATTAGTCATAAATTAATCTTTAGGATATACATTTTTAAAGAAAAATCATGTGAGAGATTTGAAAAAGCTCATGCTAAAAGCTGTGTTATTTACACTTACCAGACATTTTAAACTTCCAACTTTAGATCCGCTGAGAGTTCACCAAAATCTGCTCAGAAAACAAAGAAAATAAAACACAGTATTATCAGACACACATACAAACGTGTATTTATGATGAAATCCATCACTGACATCTGCCCATATATGTATATATGATCATCAGCAGAGAGAACTTACTGTGTGCTCGTAACAGCATCCACTGACTCCACCTGTCACCTGCTGCTTTTTTATGTGAAGCCACACCTCAGCCTGAAGCACGATGAACGCCCACTAGTGGGTTAAATATGTGCTTCATGCATGTGTAACTCTTATTCTAGTCTGATACGCACACAGGTTTGATATGTTTCGTTTCTCAGTGAGTGAACAGTGTGATTGATGGGGGCCTATTTTTTTGGCTTGGTGTTATCAGGCAACCGAAGTAAAGCCTGTATTTCTGAACTGAGCTGCGCACATTCAGAGAAAATGTAACCTGGATAATTTTTTGTAGCTACCACTAGCAGGAGTCCCTCAAACGCATCACATGCAGGAAGTTACTGCTTTGAAAACAGGACGGATGGAAGAATACACTCTGTGTTTGCACACAACTGTGCAGAAAAGGGTGGCTTGTGTGCATCTCTCTCGAGGACCACTGCAAACAACATGACAGAAGTCACTGAAATCAAGACAAAAACAAATTCAAATTGAATAAAATATAAGTTTTGTGAGACCCAAGTTTGACTTTCAGACCATCAGAGTGATGAAACTGGCACATTGTGATGGTTAGAGGTTAAAGGAACTAATATTAGTGAATATCCTAACTAAGAAAATCAAAGTGTGGGGGACCAAAGGAGAACCATTCATGCAAATAATCTCAGACTTGGCAGTGCACTAACTCGGGGTCCCTAGAAATACACCAGCCAATGAATGATTGGCATGATAGAAGAAGAACAGACCGTAGAAAGAGTTCTTAAATAACAATTAAATGAAATGAGCTGATTGATTATTTTTTGAAAGCACCAACTTTTCTTTTAGAGCCGTTCGCACATTGTGGTAAACACCTCTAAATAAACTCTGTTACATGAAAGGACAAAGTAACAATGTGTTTCCTCTTCACTGGTACTGCTGTTGATTTTATATACGTACATGACGGAGGTGCAGTCAAACCAGTTTCCTGATCAGTATCTGGTGATGCCTCCAACACTGAACAAAGAGCAAAAAAATAAAACCCAAACAAAAACAGAGAGCACAGAGTCAGCCAGTTCTGACTCTGCGGGGTAACCCCTCTGAAGTTAACAGTGGGATCAGTATCAGTAATCTCTGCTATGTGCTGTAGCAAGTGATGCAAGAAAAGAAAGAAAAGTGTTCTGTGAATAAAGGTTAAAGCATCATGGTACGTCACTGTTCTGATGGCTTCGTGTTACTGCGTCACGCTTTTAAGAACCAACATTTGCACTTATCAGAGCAATCAAGATCCCTGATGACCATCATGCATGGTGCTCATGGTGCTCATTCCTGTTAAAAAAAATGTAAAACAGAGTGAAAGAAGCCGGGAAGTGCATTAACTTTAGTCTCATTTCAATTAAAGTGGACCTATTCTTTGTTTTTATTCCTGGACTCTACTAGAGCAGCTTTGCATAATTCAGAGTTCAGAAGCATCCTTATTTGTCTCATACCATCCTGCAGCCCCTCAGTTCATCCACAAACTGTTTTAGCTCTTCTCCCTTCAACAAATCTTTTGATTGGTTGTAAACTCGTAAACGGTAAGCTGCGCTCGCAGCTGAGATCACATATGAGGATATCCCCTCTCTATGACATCACACAGAGCCAAGAGAATTTTTTAAAACTCCAAAGCTGAGTGCTTCAAGCAGTCTGAAGCCTGAGCTTTTGGCTCACAGAGATTGCTTACATACATTGCCATAGTCCTGGGTCTGCAACACATAGTTTATTTGCATTGTTTTGATCACTGATTCATTTACTTATATTGTTTAATGCGTTCCCCTTATACAGTATATTCTTTGTTTAGTTCCCAGTGGCTTTAGACTTTAGTTCTCCCTGTGATTTTTCCATAGCGTTCCTCTCTGTTGTGTGGAGTTTTCCTGCATGTGTTCATCTCACCATGTTGTGTCTAGTCAGCACACCCTGCAGCCTCAGCCCTCACCCGTTTTTCTGCCCGTGTGTGCTGGCACCGGGCCATCAAACGGCTGGTTGTGGTACTGCCCCTTCAGAGACAGCACCATGTGTTCTCTGTTCTGAGAAAAATGAAGTTTTTTTCTGTTCCTGCTGAGACTGATCTGTGTTCTTGTGTATCCTCCAGCTCTACATCAGTCTTCAGAATTGCCTCTTCAGTCTCCATAATCATCTAATCAGTCTTGAGAGTCTCTGCAACCATTGCTTGAGCCTTCAGAGCCTCTGCAGTCATTTCTTCAGCCACCAGAGACTCCAGTGCCTGGAGAGCCCAGAGGCCGACCCAGAACCATTGGGTCCTGATGTCCAAGGTATTCCATCACCTTCTTTGACCTCCTGCAAAGCCATCAGAGGTGTCCCGTCACTATTTTTGTTGGCTTCCTGCCAAACCCTCTGGGTGTCTCTGCAGCCGGCCTCCAGAGCATCTCCACCTCTGGGTTGGCCACCTGAGCTACTTTGCAACCTTATTTGGACACTCTTACACTGTCGCGATCCCGGGCCTGCGACTCTGTTTCTTTGGACTTTAGTTACTTCATTTTGGCATCTCCTGTCCTGAGTCCTGCATTTGGCTCTTCACCTTTTCACACGCCACACAGTCAGTTTTCATTGACATACATACGCTGACCTCCTAATGTGAAACTTTGGCTATTCTTAATGGGAGCATTTTAACAGGCTATATGTGACAGAGCATGAGGAAAAACAGAAAAGATGCTCTTTAAAGAAACCAAAGAAGCGGTCATCTTCTTCAGCATCAGTCTTCTTTTCTCAGTATAGTTTTATTGTCTCTGGGCCACTCCCCTGTTTTACTTTTATAATTGTTTCTCATGTTCTTTGTTCTAGTTTTACTTCCTGCTTTTTTCCCTTTGTTGTGATGATCTTCCCAACCCTCATTAGTCTCACTGTGTTTGCATGTTTTGATAAAGAGTCTTGGTGTTAATTTACAAACAAATGCTTTTTGTATTAATGGGAACAGATGACAAGGCCAAACTGTAGCGGTTTCATTTTTTTAATCAAACGTAAAAGGGGATTTAAGGCCACGGACAAGAATCCGTGACAGGATTTTAAGGAGGAGCTGTAGCGGGGGAGTTATCTGCATAGAAAGTAATTCAAAGAATGAAATGTTTTCACAGCTCAAACACAAAGACGTGCACATTCATCCGGTCAATTCAGTCGTGACTTAAATACAAAGATTTCATCATCCAATGAATGTCTGTTGTCTTTTCTGTTGGAGACGCTGAGTTTTCTTGGCATGCAGTCTGTTCAGTCCTATTGACGGTCTTCAGAGCTTGACCTTCCCCGCCAGCGGACTGCTGGGGTAAAGTCGTGAGAAGCGGCCGAGGGTCCAGATCGGGAAGACGTTTCTGTAGGAGGTGTAGCTGATGGCACAGCTCTTGTTGAACACACCTGCAATATTTTCCTGGAAAGGAAGAAAAAAAAACATCTTAAAACTCCTGTTAAATTTCACATGATCCTCAATAAACTTACGTCATCAACTGCACGTGAAATGCATGCAATAAGGGACACTCCAGATATCTGCAGTAGCAATGTCTGGCTCAAAGCACTGAAACAATACATTTGAAAACCTCAGCAGCAAATGTCTCTTTCCAGAAGTCACGATATGGCTATTATCAGCACATAAGGAACTATTTTCTTCCTACTGAACATCCCCAAATCAATCTTTGCAGAGGGAAGCATGTATCTAGAGAAGAAAGGCACGCTCTGGTGATCCTGTGTCAGGATGTAAACACTGAAAGCCCGACTCCCCCTCGCATGTTTCTCTTGTTTGGCAGTTGTATAATACTCTAGAGCAGGCTGAGGTTTCTATTGCCAAGTCCCCCCAAAACAACACAGATGGATAAAAATAAACATGCATGCTCGATTTTAGGGTGAGCTGTCCCTTTAAAGGCAGAGTGTCACCTGTGGCCAGTCTCCGTTGGGCAGCTGCTTGTCAATCAGCACCTGTACTCCTCTCTCAACGGCCTGCCTGTCAGGATGCCTGCTTATACAGCCACACAGAACACATCATGCAGATGCAGGCAGTTAAAGCAAGAGCAAGTAAAAATGGAAACCATGCACGCACTTAAAAGAAAAAAAAAACCTGATAAACACGATGCTCACATCAGTGGAACTCTTTATTCTGACTGGACAAAAACCTGAGCTGAGATTTACCTGACAGCCATGAGGCCTAACAGAGCCCAGCAGGTGTTGTGGATCTGAGCAGTGCTGCTCTGCATGTAGCGCCGCTGCTCGCATGACTCAAAGTCCTCCCCCCACCCTCCATCTGACATCTGCCGGTCCAACAGAAACCGACAGGCTTTCTGCACCTCTTCACACACATCTCTGCTCACAAAGAAGGCAAAATAAATCTGTACCAAACGAGGCAATTGCAGGTAATTGCAGTATTTTAGGGGCATTGGTGAAATCTTACCCTTCCTCGTACATGTGGCCCATGCAAGCATAAGCTTCCAGACCAAACCATATTCCATATGTGAAGCAGACTCCCCAGGACCTGAGCAAAGGCTGGAGATCAGTGAGACTGGATGTGCCAAATTCACACTTCCTGTCTGCTTCTACTTCTGTAGAAGCTTAGTTTCAGCTTTCCTTGCACACCGTTTTTCATTTTACTTCTTGATTTTTTTCTGTTTTGCCTTCTCGTTAAGCTCATTAGTTTCACCTGTCTTTCATTAGCATTTATGAAATCTAACAAGGATTTCAGGTTGTAAATGGCTCGTTTTGGGCTCACCCTTCCCAGGATCCATCAGGTCTCTGAACCTTCCTGCAATACTCCAGCCCATCTCTCAGAGTTGACCTGAAGAAGACAGAGTAAACTCAGAGGATCCTCCTGAACTTCACGAGAACTAAGATACTAAATGTGTTCAACATATTTTCAGAAAAAGACGTTTTGGTTAAACAGAGTTGGTATTAGGTCGGCTTTGAGTTTAGTTTAAGCCATTTTCACATGAACTTGGGGCAGTTACGGGAGAATCAGGTTATGGTATTGTCCAGAGTTGTCTTTCTCAAACTGTGGGGAAAAGTCCACCATGGACACATTTGTACTTATAGATATGCTGCATTTGGTTTAGGCAGGGGTGCTAAATGTGCAGCGTGTGCAGGACATAGGACAGATGACACAAAGTCTACCTAACGTCCAAACTGACGGTTGCTTTCACGCCTACCCCTACATTGGGTGATGTGCAGAAAAGTTCAGGCTGCAGTGCATGTATGAAAACAACTTTAGCAAACAGTGTGTTTACGCTACCTTATTTCCTCAGCACGATGATCGGGGTAGACCTTCTGGAAGTGCCTCAGAGCCTGCATAACCGCTGAGGTGCACTCCACATATGTGTAATCTATCATGATGTCGCCTGTTAGTGAATGAACGGAAGAGAGAAAAGAGGGAAAACAGACATTTCACCTCACGTTCTGCATCCTTTTTCACTGGAAAATAAGCCACATTTCAAGCAATGGAAACAAATGTTTCCCCTTTCTAAATTTCATGTTTATCGTTAGTGTTTCTGTTTCATATCTACATATTTGCAGTTTGAGTCACTCAGGCAGTTCTGGCAGCAGCAGCAGAGGACTCCTCCGCACACGACTCCTGGAAATCAATGTTTCTCTTATACAGAGAAGCCGCTTTTTTCAGCATGATGTTGGCACCGCACTTACCAAACACCTCCGAGGGGTTGAGCAGCTCCAGGAGTCTCCCTCCTCTCTTAGTTTCATACGTGGCAAATCCGCCATCTGCATTTCTCATGCTTAGCAGCTGCAAAGAGAAGAAACACGGTGAAACGATGAAGAACGAGATGAGGGGTTTTCGGTTCAGACTGCAGTCGAACTGCTTTTAATAGGAAAAGGCAGCAAGACCTGACAGCAAGCCTGTGACAAACCTGCAAATTATTATTAGATTTCTAAGTCTATTCTGTACAGGACATAAAATGTAATAAAATATAACAACATCAGTGTAAAATCAGTTACAACTGAGTGATTATTTGGTTTAATCTAAGGCAAGAGGCAAGCTGGGAGTTTGACACAGAATTGTGGCGCATAACAGAAACTGTGTCTCCGTGTTTCCATGTTTAGTTTACCAGTTACAATTCCATTTTTTTAATATTTGTCAACAAAAACAGCACGGTGTTGAATAATGTTAGCTGAATAAGTCTTCTCCGCACACTCACCACGCTGACGGCGTCGTACAGACGCTCAGAGGCGACGGGCTGCCCGATGGAGGGTCGGAGCTCCTGCAGCAGCATCAGTGACTTCAGGCCTTCAGCTGTGCAGTCGGCCACGATCCAACCACAGTCACGCGTGCTGAAGGGGAAGCCTCCCTGAGAGAGACATGCACAGAAATGCAGTGATTATTCTACATGCATTCAAATTTTAAACAGCTTAATTTTTGTCAGAAGGCATCAGAGTGTTTAATTAGCAATAATAATGAGAAAAACTGCTTAAAAGTGAGTGTTGGGTGATATTATCTGTACCTTGCTCATTTGTCTGTAGTACTTCTGATATTCAGGAGGATTCTCAGGAATCTGTAAAAGCAGCAAAACAGGTCAGGCAGTAAAAATCAGCTTTTTCAAATTGCCTTCCTGCATCTTGGTAGCCATCTTAGTGGGTCACCAAGCATGTATTTGGCCAGTTATTTTGAAGCCTCATTTCAAATAAATTACATTTTAATGGTCACCAGGACACCGAAGCTGCATGTTCAGAATAAACTGTCAAATCTGATTTTAAAAAAACAAACAAAAAAACAAAAAGACACTTAAATATCTGCAGACTTTTCCCCAAAATAAAGTTTTAAAAAGATGGTTTTCCTTGAAAGTTGTTACTAATTCCAGATGGCAACAAATGGGAGCATCATTAGAGATGAAATATTTACCAAAATAACCACCTGAATTTGCACCTTTAATCAAAATTTTACCTCAACATTGACCAAATTTTGTTCAACTCCAGCACTCGTGTCCCAAAATGTTCTCAGACCCGGTTGTTTACGTGAATGAACCCAAACAGAAATTAGTTTTTCACATTATTCAGAGACCACATCCATGATGGATGAAATGCACGTTTTGCTGCACCTGTGTGATGGTGAGAAACTGATGGGCGTCTCGAAGGCATTCGGCTAGTTTAGGGTCGTGCTGGGCTCCTGCCTGAAACAAAAAATTTAAATTAAATTAAAACAGCGCTAACACTGAACTTGAACTGCAGTCTAAACAGAGATCCCTAGACACCCCCCTGCTTCCTCCTCCAGCTCTTCCAGGGGGTGTTCCCACCCCTAAAACACTCACACAACCAGTGTGAGTGTGTGTTACCTCGAGGAAAGCCTGTACTGCGAAGCAGGTGTCCCAGAGCTGAGATCCATTCGTCCCCTGTGTCAGAGAAAACAGAGATTAAGACGGCATTAAAAAAAAAAAAAAAGTATAAAAAAACAAGTAAACTAAAAGAATGTCTTTGGAAGGGGGAAGTTTGTGTAGCATTAAAGTCGATTTTGGACTGTTCTTTTGTTTAATGCTGCACAGCATCCTCATCTACAGCTCATATTTAATGTCATTTTTCTACTATGAGCATAATTTGGATTTAAAGAAGGAGGGAACCTCACAAACACACCTTCAAACTCACTAGTTTCTAAAATCGCTCCACATTTCCATGAAAGAAGAAAAACCAAGATTCTCACCTGCATTTTCATCCCATCCAGTCCCAACCTGGAACACAGAGAACCTTCAGTTTTTCTGCTGAATTATGCACTAAAATAAAAGTAGCTCTTAAACCAGTTTAGTTTTATAACTGAAGTGTTAGAGCGCGGCTGACTGACCAGAGGTAGTCTGGGATCCTGGACACGTGCTCCTGAAAGGCCGGAGAGGAGGGACCCTCGACATACCAGCGAACAAGCATGTTGATCGTCTTGGAGATCTGAGGAGAACAAATCTTCACGCTACTCTTTTTTGTTTTCTGGCGTCAGTTTAAATAAGAGGATTTTTGAGGTACTTTTGCACACAGGAAGCTTAAATTGCAGTAAATCTGTGCCCTTTGCTTCGGGTATCTGTGTAATCATTACCGGTCCGATGCTGATGCATTTGGTGAAGCGGTCATCAGCCTCGATGTGCTCATACAACTCTTTGACCGCTCTCCCTCTTAGCGTGGTGCTGTGGTGGGCTTCGTACACATTTAACACCACTGCAGGGCACAGGGGCAAAGTCATAGGGTTAGAAGGGAGATCCACGGAGAAGCTTGGAGTGGAAAACCCACTGAAGATACTTATTATTATTATTATTATCTGTTCTGCAAAACATCTCTGAGTTTTCACTTTTAATAAAACGTTTGATGAACCATTTCTTCTTAGCGGTCAGTTTTATATCTACAGCCCCTGTAGGCAGTGGTACATGCCGACATTCAGACTTACTGTAGGCGACCGTGAGCAACGTGCTGTGAGGGGTGTACAAGTCACACTCTGCCACATTGTTCCTCTGAGCCGGCCAGTTTATAGAGGCGTAGTCCTGCACGTAAAGCTCCTAGAGAACAAGAGGAAGACATGTCATTTATACATATACATAATAGATTAGATTAAACTTTATTAATCCCTTTGGGAGTGTTCCATCATGGAAATTAAAGTTCCAGTAGCACGTTTACATTATAGGCACACAAGCAAGCACAACAGTAGTCAGACTACTGAGAAGGAGGACAAATTAGAGGAAAAACACAGGCCCATAAACTCAAACAGTCCCAGAATCCTCTCAGACTGAAATAAGCCAGGAGTCCCAGAGCAACTCCATACTGCTACATACTACCAGGGTGAGGTAAGCCACAGCTTGGATCCAAAGCACAACACTCAGTTTCTCATGGAATTATGGCTGTGCTGTGTTTGAGCATGGCGCCCCCGTGTGGAGCATGGTGGCCTGCACACCTGTCTGAGGCTGAGAACCAGGGCGTCTTCATCTGCAGCCAGTCTGACAGCGTAACAGTAGCTCATCGGGAGGTAGACCTGCCGGCAGTGACACCACAGGGTGGAGGGGTGGGCCGGCATCCAGGTCGGGAAGAGCCTGGAATTGATGGAAACATATGGGGAATCCCAGAATATTTATACAGGAGAGGAAGTGATCGCTCTGCATTTACATTCTTCTCATGGAAACCAAAATTAGGATCAGACACTTAAAAGAGTTAACATCCTGTTTCACAGAGCTGCACATGAGCCTGGAAATCATCCCGCACTCACCACATCTCTGGTAGCAGCGTGTTTATTCCCTCCCAGCTGTAGACGTTCAAAATGGCCAACCAGAATTTACCCCACGAGGGAATCCCAACTGCTCCACCTGCGCCAAATAAACAGAGAGCTTTGGTACCCTCCAGCTCAGAATACCACACAGTGGAGCAGAGCTGACAGTAAACACATCCTATTACGCTTTTCAGTTTTGTTTCAGCGTATTCCTACAGACCTTTGCTGTGCAGGTTGTTCCTGGCTCGAACCATATCTGGGTCATCGGGATCCACTCCCAGGATCCTGAGCGAGGTGTAACTCAGCGCCGTGCCAAAGACAGTGGACTTATCTTCAACATGTCTGCAGAAAAGACGTGAAAATTTGTTTTGGAGCAGACACGTAGACACTAATCCTGTGCCTCTCTCTGGAGGCTTGTTTGCTTGTAAGGGGTCAAAAGTTAAGTTAGATGTTTTTCTGATTTTTTAACTAATAAAGTGCAAGGATGATAATCTCTTTTGTGAGAGTTCAGACTTTTGTTTGCTGCTGTATTTGTTGGTTTCTACTTTCTAATTTAAATCAGGTAAGGGCTTTGATTTTAATTGTGGACCTCTGTGGTTGAATTACTGCTGATAACAGACACACATCACTGATAGAGCTGTGGATATTAAAAGTTAAAAAAGAAAAGACACAAGCTGTTGACTTACAGACCCCAGCCTCCATCTGGGAGCTGGACCGAGCGTAGGTACCTCACCATCTCCTTCTTCCAGGCCTCAGGCAGAGAGATCTTAGCTACATGGCAGGTGATCAGGAGACCTGTGGAAGCGTGAGCACAACAACAATCACCTCAAGGTACTTTATACTGTAAGGTAAAGACCCTACAATAGTAGAAAGAAATCCCAACAATCAAACAACCCCCCGTATGAGCAAGCACTTGGCAACAGTGGGAAAGAAAAACTCCCTTTTAACAGGAATAACCAGGCTCAGGGAGGGGCAGCCATCTATTGTAACTGGTTGGGGGTGAGGCGAGAGAGACAAGACAATAGACACACTGTAGAAGAGAGCCAGAGATTAATAACTAATCATTAAATGCAGAGTGGTGTATAAACACCCCCCCAGCAGTCTAGGCCTATTGCAGCGTAACTAAGGGATGGTTCAGGGTCACCTGATCCAGCCCTAAAAGCTTTATCAAAAAAAGCCTAATCTCAAAAATAAAGAGTGTGTCTGTCTCCTGAATCCAAACTGGGAGCTTGTTTGGAGACCTTTTATGTGAGGAGAAGGATTTTAAATTCTATTCTAGATCTAACAGGGAGCCAATTAAGTGAAGTCAATATGGGAGAAATGTGCTCTCTTTCTAGTCCCTGTCAGTACTCTAGCTGCAACATTTTGGATCAGCTGAAGGCTTTTCAGGGAGCTTTTAGGACAGCCTGATAATAAT
>VUQK01028632.1:5942-17129 GCA_015106715.1 Bujurquina vittata | reverse complement strand
ACATGCATTAAAGCATCTCCCAGAGAATCTTTAATGCATGTTGGCTCCATGCAGATGTGGAACTGGAACATATTGATTGACGTTTCAGAAGTCGACCAAAACACAAGAAATTAAAAAGAAAAATTTGGAATCGAAAAGAATTAAAGAATGCTCATTTGTGACAAAATCCCAAGCTTGAAACAAGTAAGAATGTCAATTAGTTTGCTGAATTATTTATAACGCATTGATACAAATTTTAAAAATCAATGTCTTTCACTTTTAAATTAAAACCTGGTCTGCATTAGAACATGAAATAATTAATGAAATGTGAGTAAACACACGAAAAGGCTGCAAAATTTAGAAAAAAAAAAGTGTTTGCACCCTCGCCCTCCCTCCATATATAATAAAATATTCCACAGTCTTGAATGCCGCCTTACAGTGGAGAGTTGGTTGGAATAGCAGCTTCACAGGGATTATCAAGAGGACAAATACATGCATTTGATATATAACAGGATATAGGAGCTGACAGACTTCAAAGCCTGCTACTCTCTATCTCTTACAATGCACGTGTCAACATTAGAGAGCAACGCTGAAATGAGACATTAATGCAACTTACAACTGTCACATAGTTTGAAGGATAATCACAGAATTTTTTATTTTTTTTTATAGATATATTTTTTTTTCTCATATGGATTAAGATGTGCTCAGAACTCCCTGACTAATCCCCATGTATTAAATATATTTACATGGAAATTATGCAGCTAAACTATAGTTTGTTGGTCATGTTGACTAAGTGCAGCGGTTGTAATGGGTTGAAAGGCAAAGTGTGTTCTACACCAACCTGGATTAAAGCAGAGAGGGCTAAATACCCAGCGACACGCTGAAAGTGTAATCTTGGAAAAGATTCTCATCTGCGTAGGTAGAGCTACGCCCAAATCCTGCTTCCCTTGCTATAACGGAGGAAATTATACCAAGCCCTGCAGAAAATGCTTAAGTAATCTTATGCATAAATTGTTTTTTAGAGATTTCAAGATTTGCTGCAAAATAATTCTTTTTCTGACTCGATAATGCAATTCAGTGACGGTGTAACACATTTGCCTACATGGTGAAAGCTCTGGCGAAACATGTGTGGTACCTGAGCCAGACTCAGTGTCAGAATCTCTTTTCCACTGGTTTCACTTTCGCCTCCTGGGGCCCTCTTCAATCAGCCTCCTAATTGTCTGATAATCGTGCTGATTCTAAGCAAAGATACATTTGAGGGAGCCACGAAATCAACAGCATCTTGCTCCGTCAATGGAAATAATTTCCACCATTTTATGACTATTAGATTGTTTTGAGCAGCCTTCAGCCCACGGCATGTTTATATATGTGCAGCATTTAACAGGCTGTGATATGAAGCACGGGCAGCTACAACGATTGTGGCAGAATGTGTGCTAGGCTGTCTACGTTAATAAGCACATGCAGTAGTTTCAATAGGATTTTGTTAATGCAGTACTTTTGATTATCTGAGTTAAGTTCATGCACAAAGTGTGTCAAATCCAAAATACATTTAAATGTGCACCCAATCCTTTTTTTTTTTTAAAGGCATTAAAGATGCACGCTGCGCAATCGCTCCACCCTGGAAGAAGAACAATTCAAAGAAATCATTAAAGCAGAAAATTACCATGACGCTCATGATCATGAGTGCAATTAAACTTCTGACCACAACTGCATGTTTCTGTTTATTGCACCTACACCAGTAACTTAGCAGCTGTACCAATACAGTAATTCTACTGCTATTGGTTCAGACTGTCAGTATTAAACCACAAGGTGGTGGCAGACAATTTATTAAAAATGTAAGCATTATTTATTGCTGACACAAACTGAAATGCTAGAATGGTTACTGAGGACCTGCTTCAAGGCATAGTGTTTAATGTATTGCGTTAGCACTAGCATTTATATAACGCTAGCCACCGCAGACATTTTGGCCAATGGAACAAAGCTGAAAGTGTTACAGTGTTCATGACGGCTTCCATGAAGCAGTTTCCATCTTCCATGTGTAGTTTCTCTTTGCTTATGCCCTTCTTCAGCAATTAAGGACAGACTAGGACATGTATGTGTATGTTGCTCTGTTCAAGAAGAACTGCAGCCTATGGTATCAACAGTAACTTTAAAAAAAGCAAGTTTCTGAATTTTTATTGTATTGGTTCTTGTGACATCTGCACCTGTACAGTTTAATACATGTTGGTAACCAAGCTTACTAGCATTGCTAGCTAATGCCTTGGCACTCCAATCTCTGTGGTTACTTCAAAAATGGTCAAAATGTTAATTTTAATGCTTCAAAATGCAGATTCCAAAGTTAGATAAAGGTGGCTCCCTCTTTTTGACATCAGCCCCACATCTGGTACTTGAATCTTTGCATACCCTTTTCTTTTACTTTTGGTCTCTGTAAACTTCAAATAGCTTGAAAAAATATCTCCATTTCCTTTTTTATTCATAGAAACTGGAAAAAACTCAATCGCAGTGATTCAACCGGCCCTGTAAACAACTTAAATTTAATAAGACCTCAGCAGAACCAATAGTTTTTGCACGTAATCACACCCACTGATGACACTGCAGGAGATGAAACACTTTAAAATGCAGAAAGATAAAACAAAATGGGAGACCAATAGGGTGGGAGAGATGTTGGGAAAGGCAGAAGAGATGCACCTCAATTCAGTATGGCAGAGATGGAGGACAGGCGCCTGTCGCCTGCTGCTAATAGCTAATGTTTTGGCCTCCTGCTGAGAGCTCACTCACTGCATTTGATTTCACAGCATCAGCTTTCTGTCTATGTCAAACACCAGACAGCAGAACGCAGGGGCGGGTCAGAACCCACATCAGTGAACTACTGTTCTATCCTCAGAACAAAAAGGGCCAGCCGGGCAGCGACGGCCACGGCAAAAGTGCCTCTTGGCTCGCAGAGGAGAGAAATCGGAACAGTTTCCAGCAGTTTATAGCGCCTGTTTGCTGCCTGTAGTGTCAGGAAATGTTAGCGAGCTGAAGAAAGTGAACAAGAGGGCTGAAGCGAGCACAGGGACACAATAAACAAAGAGAAATTAGTGACAGAGCAATATGTGATTATGCGAAAGCAGACTGAAACACGGCTGTGAAATGTTCCCGAGGCCTGAACATAATTTTATGTTTCTGGTGCTTTTGTTGATTCAGACAGGGGCTCTCAATATACTTGCTTTAATGGATGCTTAAAAGAAGACAATTTAATGGCATATTTGTCACTAATGAGTGCAATGAGTGATCTGGTCTCCTTTCTAAAACAGAAACATTTTCTGCAAGAGAGGAAAGACAATTTAGTTGCCAAGTGTCGGCCAGACAACATACATTCGCCTGTCGTCAAGTAGTTTATCATTCTAATTATGATGTTCTCGTTAGTCTTTTAATATCTCCTGGTGCAGTTCTGAACCTCTCTCTTCTGTAAGGTCAAAAAGGAAGTGTCTGTAACCCTCTTGGCGATATGGGCTAATCTCGCTGCTGTTGTCTTCGTCATTTCTGTTTCCCCGTGCTGTCAACACCACTTCTCTTGTCCAATAATCTATCCGCCCACGTCCTTCACTTTACATTTGGACCATCTATCGTGCACCCCACCTCCGCCTCATCCGTTCAGACGCTGGGAGGGGTAAAGTCACTATTCCCTACCTTCATCTGTGATTCTCCTCTGTGGTGTCACTTCTCAGCTGAGTCTAACTGCCAAAAATACTTATTGCCAAAATCTGCTTGCTAAATTGTTAAATTGTTAGTGTGGGAAATGTTGCAAATCAGTGTGAAGGATTCGACAAATTTTTGTATGATTTGTGCATTGATGTCTTTAACTGCTTCGCTTTGTCAGACTCCCTGCCTGCTTACTTTATCTGAAAAGCCTTTCTCAGTTGTGTTTCTTTTCCAGTCATATTCCTATTAAAACATCTCACTACAACGTAAAACCTGTACCTGTTTACCATCCCTCCGTCAGGTCCTATATGGTCGGGTGGCGTGCTGTGGCCATCCGCTTGCCATTGGTACACTTTCATCTATGAGGCATTAGTACTACTAATCTATGTTTGTGCTTTAACTACACTGAGAAGTGACGTTCCTCATTCCTTCCCTTCTCAGAAGCAGTCGCTGCTCTCTGTTCTCCGCACCGAACTGGGTAAAAAAGGCTTTTGTTTATGCTGTCCCTCCTCACGGAACAGGTTACAAAAAGGTCGTAAATTCAGTTAATTTCAGTGAACTGCACATTTTTGTGGCTAACTCCATAACATGCACTCTGTTCTATGTTTGTAAAATTGTAATCATGTGAGTGTGGCAGTGGCGCAGTGGGTAGGTGCAACCAAAGGGTCGCTGGTTTGAACCCCTGTCTGTGCGCATTCTATCATTGGGCGAGACTGAACGAGAATGTGGTTGGTGTTTGGCGGCGGTGGGAGGGGCCGTAGGCGCAAATTGGCAGCCACGCTTCCATCAGACTGCCCCACCAAGTGTGGCCGAGGTGCAAATTAATAGTGCACGAAAACTGTAAAGCATCTTTGAGTACCGTGAAAAGTGATAAATAAGTGGAGTGCATTACTATGTATTTAAATTTTAAATGTAATTTGTAAAGATGAGTTGTATTTGTATTTGTTGCTCCCTACCTTGGCCAGGACTCTCTTGAAAAAGAGGTTCTTCATCTCAGTGGGACTTTCCATGGGTAAATTAAAAATGATTCAAACATGCAGTGAGACAGTTGAGGCAGTGTGTTGGATTTAGAGGTAGTTCAGCTTTGTTTTTATTGGACAGAGTTTCTGGAGTTGAATTGTATTATAAGTCCTAATGGGGTCCAGTTTAGGCACCCATCTATTGGTGCCTAAATAGATGGGTGCCTGGACACATCTGTATTTTATATGTCTGTGTCTGATGCCACAAAGAAATATTAGTATTTTTACAATATGGATTTCTACAATTTCATCTGTCACATAATTTCCTTAACTGCTTATTCACTTTGGGGTCGTTGGAGCTTATCCCAGCTGACATTGGGAAATTTCATAGATAGGGATTAGTAAAATTTAGGGATTTTGTTTTTCTTTTTTAAAATTCTTCATCAGTTTTTAACTATTCTTCGCTTGATTCTCTGTACCTGCAGACTAACTGAAACAGGAGGAAGCCCAGCTGTTTGGAATGTGTCCATTTAATGATTTATTGTTGATGCATGGACACAATTTACCTGTTCATTACCATACAGAATCATCTTTCACCAGTTAAAAAAAAAAAAAAAGTCCAATCACATTTGATTGATCTGCTGCAGCTCTAAAAATAACCACTGTTTACCTCGAGTCTGTTGGGTCATTCGACCCGGCTCATTGTTGATGAAAGAAAGGAGGATTAGTCTGATCAGCTTCACAAGCGGGGCAATCCTCTGAATGTGTGGCAAACCCTGGAGGTTCCATGAAACTGGAGACAAATAGGCTGTAGAAAATGCCAGGAATTCAGAGGTTTAGCCAAGCTGTAATGTTTCCACAAGGATATCTTAGTAGAGTATACAGGAAATCATGTCTGAATGGACTGCTTTAGTGGTTACGTTTTTGACACAAACTGCCTGAAGTTGCGAGTTTGGAATAAGCATTGTAAGATGCACAATCGGGCAGGGTTCATTTTTATTTTACTTTATTCTATATTTTGGCAAATCAGCAACAACTAGTTCAATTCTATTTTATTTGTATAGCACCAAACCACAACAGTTGCCTCGAGGCGCGTTGCATTGACCCTACAATAATACAGAGAAAGCCCAACAGTCAAAACGACCCCCTGTGAGCGAGCATTCGGCGACAGTAGGAAGGAAAAACTCCCTTTTAACAGGAAGAACCCTCCGGCAGAACCAGGCAGCCATCTGCCGCTACCGTGTGGGGCTGAGGGGAGAGAGACAGATTAATAATACTTCTGCATTTAAGCATTAGTTAAGTATAAACCAAGTAAAAGAACTGAATAAGAAGAAACAGAGTTGGTTGCGTTCAAGAGCGTATTGAGAGTTGGTGAGCCAGAAATGTCTTGCGATTCAGATAGGTAGACCACATCACAAATTACAGATTTGTCTCTGTTACATCCCAGCTTTCCCAAAATCCCATGACTCCTAAACAAACACCAACATTAAGGGACATGGGAAGTCCAGAATTATAACAAAAACGGATCCAAATCGCTACACCGGATACCTCTAGCCCCCTACCGCTCTACGCTGCAACTCTGCTGCTTGTATCAAATTTCTAAAGTACTGTTTGTACTTTTACCAATATGTTTTCTTCTCCCAGTTACTTTGAGCACACATTCCAGTACCTGCAAGAATCAACTTTGATCACATTACGTACCCCAAGGATGGTCGGCAGAAAACAGCCCCAAGATCATATATTAATGATGAGTTGGTTCTGTGGATAACATTTCCCTCAACACATCTTGTCAAACCAAGATCTGAAGAACTGAGAGAACTGAGCTTTCTTTCTTCTTGCCTAAAATGATGAGGGCAAGAGAAATTTAACTTTCAGACAGTACGACTAACATTTTAAATGAAGGTGTAGTTTGTGCACTGAAGGCCTTTTACTTCCCTCATACTCTGCAGCACAAGTGTGCTTTGACAGGAGGATTTTTTTTTCTCCAGAGTGCAGGAAATGCAGAACTACAGTGTAGTTACAATTAAGCATGAGAAGCTTGAAAAGGTGGGATATTGTAAACATTCCTGCCTATATTTCCTCTCTCTCATGCACACAGCAAAGACAGAAGCGCAAGAGACAAATGCTCCAGCCTTGCATTCCAATCTTTTTCCCAACACTTGTGGGTAATTAAAAGCAATAAGCAGCAGGTTTTTAAACACAGATTAGGCCTGAAGGTAATTAGGCCCATTGCAGTAATGACTCCCACTGAGTCATGTAGGGAAGATGGCGTGTCAGTCACCCCCCTCCCACCATTTCTCCCAAAGTCAACAGCAACTTGTCCTTCTAGTAAACAGCCCTCCAAACACCATCTGTCCTAACCCTTCGCTTTGATTACCTCAGACCCAAAATGCACCATTTCTCACTTGGCTTGGCAAAGTAAAGATTGGCAAAATGAGAGCGAGAATTAGATTAGCCTTTGTTGTCTCCCTTAGCAGAAGTTTGTCTTTGGCACTGGAGAGAGCACAGCGAGCATAGCTGCACACATTTACAATCAAACTACGGTTAACACAAAGTATCGCAAGATCTGTAAACAGCAAAACACGCGTACGACTGCGCCGCGCACACACACACACACACACACACATTTCACCAATGCCCTGCATCAAAATATGGCACAGAATCAAATGCAAGCGGCAATTTCTGGGGATGAAAAACAAATCCAGTGTAAAGTACCACAAATTGTTCAAAATGTTTTAAGGCTCAAAGTTATAAAGAAAAATGTCTGTGGCTGCTTTGAGTGACAGGTGAGTGCAGTTCTTACGTTTGTTACAGTGTGTTTAAGTTACCTCGCCCACTCAGAGGTGGAGAGGTTTTCAGTCACGTCTGGCTGCCTGTTGGCAAGATGGAAAATTAGGAATGGATTTCAATGAAAATTTCTGGAGTTGTTGTGGGTGGTGGTACAAAGAACAATTGATTACATTCTGGTGATCCGGGTCAAGATCTAGAAAATTTGGGGAGGGCCAGGTATGCGCTCTGGGTGCCCTTCTAGTTTTAAGCTTAATGCCACTTGTGAAAATTGGCATTGCATTGCATATCACACTGACACACCATAATTATTGCAGCTAATGCTATCATTAGCTAAAACGCATTCAAAAATGGCCAAGTTAAAAAAAAAAAAAAGCCAATATACTTGCCCTGAATAAGAGCCATAAAACACACACTTCTTCAGAGCCTCTAATGGTTTCATCTCCTCGTGTTGACAAGTTAAACAAACTTAATTATATCTGCGTAGCAGGACTTCTTCCAGTTTTTTTTTTTTCTTCGTGGTGTCAAATTAGAAAACATGCCTGCACTCATCAACCGCACTATATGTTGTTTGACTGCTTAATGAGAGTTGGGCGGAAGATGGAAAATGTCCCATCTGTTGTGTGTTTAATGGTTGGATTTCTTGAGCTCTCATCATACAGGAGGATTGCCAGGATGGAGTAGACAGCACCCATCTGCTGGCCACTGCAGGGAAAAAAAAACACACTTTTTCAACTCTCATCATCATCATCATGTCTCTCCACTTTGAGAGCGGGAAAAACACTCGGGCAGAGGTCCATCAAAATTAATGCACACAGATTACAGCACACTGTCAAATGCCCGAATGTAATACTGCAATTTGTTTATGAGCTAATTCATTTATTATTTTAATTTTCTTAGGTTTACAAGGGGAAGAAACTGTAGGTGGAACAAGCAAATATAATGTTGCTCTACAAAATTATTTCAACGATAAAATATCAATATTTAATCACTTTGTCTCTTCGATGATCAGTTCATTGTCACAGTGCTATTTTTTTAACCATACCTATAAGAGATTATATATATATATATATATATATATGTATATGGTTAAAAAATGTTCCAAAAGGTCAGGTGATCTAGGGGTCATTGGCCATATTTTGTGCAAAAAAATTAACTAACAGACACACCAAAAACAATACCCTGCCCCCCCCTCTGGGGGAGTGGTAAAAAGTAGTGTTTGATTAGATACTCATTTGCAACAGTATCAATACTAGCAGTGCCATCTTTGAAACACACAACTTCAAATGGCACTGCTGCAAACAGGAAGACACAGCCCCCCCAGCAACACTGAGCAACACTTTATGAGGACCTTCGAGGGGCCAGTAAAGCTCCCATTTCACCAATACTGGAGTTTTAAACAGCTATTATGCGTGTTAACCTGGCCAACACACTTGTTCCTGTTACTCGGACTTTATTTACTAGGACTTATTTTTTTAGCAATTGCCTGACTGCCACAGTCTCTTACTGCCTATAAGTTAGCAGCTATAGCGAATTATAAAACGACTTTAATGTGGGAGGTAGGCCGCAAATGTCATCAGTCCTGCACATCTGTAACATTAATAGATAACAGCCAAGCCAAGATTATGAATAAAGCACTTTAAAAACAGCAACCACAGACCAAAGTGCTGTACATAAAACCCATCAGGACAAGAGAAATAGAATTTACAAAAAGGTAAAAATTTAAGACTTTAATTAAAAACGATCAAATGCACAGATTATCCTAACAATAAATAAATAATACACACAATTAAAACCAATGATAACAACATAATCTTTACCCTGAAAATAAATGAATTAAAAAGTAAAAAAGTCAATAGACAGCAGCTCATACCGATCAAAGGCCAAACGAAAGAAGTGGGTCTTAGCAGACTAAAAATGGCCAATAAAGAGGCCTGTTTGATGCATAATGTCAGAGCGTTCCAGAGTTTCAGAGCTGCCACAGCAAAGGCTCAATCTCCTCGTCGGCACATCAAGGTACAGCTGACCTGAGTGACCGGGAACGAGTTTGTAGGTGCAGCAGCTCAGAAAGATAAGGTGGGGCAAGGCCATGTAATGACTTAAAAACAAAAGGATTTAAATTGAACATGAAATGATAATAGGACTGATAGAATAAACATTTATTCATAAGCAAAATAAAGCCCAAATGGCCATTAATGATCTCACTCAATAGCTAGGCTCTGAATGGACAAATCTTTGGCATAGTGGAATAATAAATGACTAATTGCTCAATTACAGAATTTGTTGAATGATTTCCCATCAATAGGCCGACTACTCGTTATAGCAGCACTTGAATGAACACCATCCTTTTGGGATTTAAGTCAAACAGAACAAGAGAAAAAGGCAGAAGGTGGATTCAGACTGGAGATGTATTCATATCACCTACAGCACTTGGTTCTCGTCGTGTCTGAGAAGTCTAAATTCAGGCTGAGGCTACTGGAGTTTGGCAGGCTTCACTGTTTCACACATGCTAAAACACACAGAGCGGGTGGGTTTTACAACAAGGAGGGTGTCTGTGCTCTCATCCACAAAGTAGGGCTGAGGCTATTCACATTAGCATTTCATACACAGATAAGCTTGCTTTCTTGCTGCCAGGTAGATTCCCTCATGAGAGGATGAAGTGCAAGAGATTTGGGGGGTTTCGCAGATGCTTGCCGCACTGCTTTTCAAGTGCCCACAGAGACTGGCAGGGAGGGTGTTAGGAGCATCAGCAGACAAATATGCCACCTCATCATCCAAATAAAGAATAAAGTAGTGATGCAGAGGCAGAGAGAGGAAAGAATAGTCGCGGATAAGTGTAAGGTGTACAGTGGGCTGTGTGGGCAGAGGGGGGCAGTAGAGGGTTTTTGTATGTTTATCATTTTCAATACAAATTAGAATTACTGCAATACCATTAAAACAGTCTAGCGCTGATTAATGAGAATTAATATTTTCTAAGAACAGATTTAGATTCACTCACAATTGATCTTTTCTGCATCACCAGTGGGGTTTCCTAGATTCTGACTCATCTGTTTTTTTCTATCCATTTTCCAAAAATTACTCTTTCACTGATTAGATATCTGAAATGTTTTTCATTTCTATTCCACCGCCCTCTTTAAATGGTTTAATGCAGACTGCCATGTTGAAGCAACCTAGAGCCCCTTTCTTGAGTACATTTCTGACTCTGTGACTCTGAGGTAGACCACAAAGACCCTCTGTGATGTTCTGCAGTGTCCTCAAGATGATGCCTGCTGTCAGAAAGGACTCCGGCAGGGAGATTCTCCCGTTGGCAACGTCATCCGGCGTCCTCTCCAGCCATTGGACTGAGACAGTCCGCACAGAATCCGCCAACAATATAATCAGACGGCAGCCAAGCTATAGCAACGTTCTGCACACATGGATTTTCTCTTATAAGGCATAGCACTGGGACCAATCTGCTCCTTCTCAAAATGTTCTTCAGTCTCCTTTAGGTTGGACAGCAGCCGGATGACTGTACAGATCTTGTGCACAGTAGCTCCCAAAACTACCGAGGGTGGACGGGCCGTCTGTCCACTTTATGACTGTATGTCTATCCAGTCACCAGGTAGGCTTTTTTTAAAGCCAGACACTTCTGTCACAATCTTGTCAAGCTCTTCCACCTTGCCGTCATGCTCCTGAAACAGCTGCTGGAAACTCGCCTGGGTACCAGTGCCCCCCCCCCCCCCCCCCCCCCCCCACCCCCAGCGTCGCCCATGTCCGCCCCCCACTCCTGCCCTCGGCG
>VUQK01028624.1:3187-22704 GCA_015106715.1 Bujurquina vittata | reverse complement strand
CCCCGCCACAGATACGCTGACAGGAAGACGTCTCACTCTGTTTGAAAAAGAAAAAACTTACCCAAGGTTTAGGACAGTTTCACACTCTCTCCGTTAAAAAAAACCAAAACGTAATGAGTGTGAAACTGTCCCAAACCTTAGATCGTCTAGCACGCCGTGTTCTTTTTCAATTAGCCGCCATGACTTATCACGCTGCTATTCTATTCTATATTCTATTCTATTGCGCTCGCCAGAGATAGGCGGACGGGAAGATGTCTCACTCCGTAAAAAAAAAAAAAATCACCAATAATAAAAAAACGACTATAATCGACAATTAAATTCGTCGTCAACTATTTTTATTGTCGATTATTGTCGACAATGTTGAATAATCGTTGCAGCCCTAGACATCACTACCAATATCTTAGTCTGTTGTAAAGAGACACCACACAATTGCCACTGTTACAATGCCAGGTATCTGGCTTGGGCACATCAGAACAGATTAGTGTGTAGCAAACTGAGCTATTGATATTTTATTTTTACATTTGTTATTAGCCTGTGGAAAAGGGTTACTCTAAATTTGAAGGCTGCAAATAAAAAGAGGCATAACATTTTTATTTATTTTTTATTTATCTACTTGAATTTCAATTTTGCATGTGTGCAATATTAAGTTATACATTGAATAGTATTAACTTTTATTTTAAAGTCCATATGAAAAGGTTCATTTTTATATCTGGAGGAAGATTTCTTTCAATAAATATCAATGTTGGCCCGTGACTTTGTCCTAGTTTTGAATTTTGGCCCACTGTGTATTTGAGTTTGGCACCCCTGAACTAGAGCCTTTTAAACCTCCTAGCATAAAGATAACAATGCCATCCTGGCAAAGGCACACGGTAACATGGTTGTGGATACAACAAGTTGGTCATAAAGCTGCTCAAAAACAAATAATGCTAAAATTCATAATCATGATTATTTTAGTTACTACCCGTAATTGCCATAATTTAAATGATCATTAACTAACTTTAAAAAAAACAACTTACTGTATTTTAGAAAATATGTCTTTTAAGTAGAGATGGGGAGTAGGGGTTCTTGAACGTTTTCAAGAGAAAAATAAAATAAATGTAAAAGGCTTTTGGAATCAACCCTTATGGGCAAACACTGGCCCACATCAGCCCACAGCCTCTACACTGCAGGTCTACAGCAGCAGACTCGCATGTCTCCAGAGACATGCTTGGTAGTCAGTGCCTGAATTGCACCACTGAAAGCAGGCCAGTCAATGATTTGGAGACAAATGCTCTAACCATTAACAATCTTTCCACACGTTTGCCTAGGAAAATATTTTACAACTTACCTTCTCTAGAACCTTTTCATCGTTCATCTTGGCTGAACTAAACACTGAAACTATTTGCGCTTTTTAGGGAGAAGCAAGACCACACTGTTGCAATAAATACAAGAAAGAAAAAATGTTAAAGAAAAAAAGATAAATGGGTGTGGTTGATTTATACCAAGACAAAACAAGAGCTTTATCACTTTATTCCAATTATCTTGTTTTCATAATTGCTGGAAGTCAAATGGAAGTTAATCACCCAGCCATAAATAATCATAAAAGTGAATTATTTACATAGACATAACCACCTCTCCAATAATGCACTGACCAACACCAACAATGTAAATGGCTTCACGAACAGGAAGTTGCACAAAAACTGATCAAATTTGGAAGATTTACAACACGGGGAAAAACTAGTACTTTAAAATAACATTTTTACTTTGCCAAGTCTAGGCTGCCAAGTAATGAAAGGTGCTTATGGCATAAATCCAGAATTTGATTGCTCTTGCCTTTGAACATATTTCACCTGATGCCTGCCAATGTGGGTTGGGTGTAAACATTCAAGCTACATTAAGCTTTTGGAGATCATTTCAACACTTTCTGTATGGAAAATAAAACAAACAAACAAAAAAAAACAAACAAAAACAATAGAAACATCACAAAAGCCAGACCAATACAGGATTTTTTTGTAAACATTATTCCACACCAGGATTTGTAAGTTTGCATTGTATTGTATTACAGAATTGATTTTTAGAAGTAACAAAATTCAGCCAACACATTTTATACATAAACTACAGCTCAAAGGTTCGAGGTTATCCTCGTTTTGAAATGTTGTATTTGACATTTATGACTGACGATTTATTAATCATAAATGAGTAAAAGATTAAGCAGGGCAAATAACAAAACATGAAATACTACATGAAGTGACGCTGGACTGTTTAACACCATCAAAGAAGAGTGGGAGAAAATGTGATGGTTTAGGGGTGTTTGGTGGTAAAGTGAGAGGACAGTCTATACGGGATCTGCATACTCTGTGGACACCACTTAAATTGAGCCATTTTCATCCAAAAGCATGACAATAATCCAAAGTACATTTCCAAATTGAAAGAGGCAGCAGTCAGTTGTCATTCTGTTAAACATCACCACCACATCCAACCCCTGCTGTTTTGAAATAGCTGGACGCTATGTGTAGTCCTTATGAAGCCAATATGATCAGTGTGATGGGGTTCTGTGAAGAACCCTGAGATGAAATGTCTCTATATCTAAACAAACTTACAGCTACAATCCCAAAGGGCTGCAAGGCTGCTATTGGTAGGAGTGACTCTGGTAAGTCAAACTGAAAGAACTATCATGTTTTAATGAAAATATTTGGTGCCAATACAATAGGGGCAGTATAGACATTTTGTACTACCTCTACAGTACACCCACTGGCATCCTGGTAGCCTTTTGTGATGATCATTTAGATTTAAGAGGGAAGGCCTACAACTTCCCACATATTTGGCCCAATTTTAACTCTTACAACACCCCCATACTGTCTCATTCACAGTATTGTTCAACAGTTAAACCAAACAATTCCACTTCCCCTCCTTGATTGCTTACTCACTACAATACACAGAATACAGCTCTATGATGGGATAAAGTCATAGCAAGTACTCTATGTGCAAGTTTATGTTACTGTGGCAAGAACACTGCAAAAAAATCAATAAAAATAAAATAATGATGATGTGGTATGAATTGGCATTTATGGGTCTCCAAAATCTAATCTACACTGTACTTCCTCTATAAAACCATTACTCGAGTTCTCAGTCTCCCACACTGAGCCTTCTCCAAGCCCAGTAAATGCTCGGGATGCCAATTATGTCATTCAGCTGAGAGGCCAGTAGTATACAGCTGACACTCCCCCTCCTGTCTGCTCCCTGAGGAGATGCCAACAATTTAGAGGCAGGAATTTAGAGTGAATGCAGTCACTACAGAGAGAGGGGTGAGAAGGTAAAGACAAAATGTTCATTTAGAGACAGGAATTTACGGTGGAATGAGGAGGAAGGAAGGAATGTCAGGAAGGGAGAAGAAAGGTATATCTACAGTCACAAATCTATGGAATGCAGACAACAGAGGGGGAGAAATGGAGAGAAATACAGCAAAGGAGAGGGAGGGAAAGGACAGAGGGAGTTTAATATAACCGGGGAATGACAGCGATGGTATTCTGGCAACAGTGGAAACACTGTGGGAGGGAGGAGAAGTAGGGATGGCAGTGAGAGATAAGACAAAGTAGGGCAAAAAAAAATTGCACACCATAAATAAAAAATGAAAATGAAGTCAGCACTTCTAGAGACACATCCCCCCCAAAAATGTACTGTTTAAAAATTGGTGGCAGGTGTTAGCTACGTTCAATTGTTTAGACGTTTATGATCTGTGCTGTTAATTTCACGTCTATCAACGTACAGAACATCAGAAAAAGAAGGGATACTTTCTGTCCATGATCTGGCTTGATTTCTTTATGAAATGTCAATAAATGGGCCTAGTGCTTAATTACAATAACATTTAATAACAACTGGCATAAGGCTTTAAAAAAGTTTTGTTTTTTTAAAAAGAGATCTCCACTTTTAACATTTTTTTTATCCAAAGCAACATGGAAAGCTGACAGAGTAAGGCCTGCTTAAAAGAAAATACAGTGCTCTGATATTCTGAAAGCACTCAGAACTAGCGGAAGATGGGTGATGTGCAGAAACTAAAACAAGTAAAACAAGGATTATTCTAAATTAGAATTTTTGAAATCACTGAAGAAAAATGTTGACAAGTGAGTAAAGACTCAAGGTCTGGATAAAAATATAAAATAATTAAGGAAAAGGAAATGAGCTGAGAGTCAAGCAAGCTTATCTAAAGCCCGAGTCACAAAGTAAATCGAATAATCATACAGGAAGAATGAAGTCTGATTCAGATACATTCAGGTATAAAATACCACAGGAAATGGATTCACATGTGACTTATTAGGTACGTTTATATGCTTAGGAAATAGCTTACTTCGATACAGTACTTTTGGCTGATGCAAAGCTGGTCCAGCTTCCTTATGAGCACAGACCATAATGAATGTGATTCAAGTCGACTGCGATTCAGGAATGAATTAAAAATAATTTTCTCAATATCTAAGATTAGGAGGCTACTGTGATTAAGAGTTCAAAGTATATAGGGTTTGGTTTCGAAGAGGGTGGGTTTCTTTTGCATGTGTATGAAACTAAGAACACAATAAAAGATAGCCATTAAACAAAAAAATGTTGCTGCTTAATGTGACTATGCATTTTAGGTTTGAAGTTTACTCATTAAGTAATTTCCTCCTGCAGCAATTTACCTGTCTGCAGGTAGCAAAAATAGTTTCATACAATAATTTTCCGTCCAAATGGCTAATGTACAGTGGTGTGAAAAAGTGTTTGCCCCCTTCCTCATTTCCTGTTTTTTTGCATGTTTGTAAACACAAAATGCAAGTTGTACACCTTACAACTTGCATTTTGTGTTTACTTGTGTTGTCCTTGACTATTGTTTAAATTGGTTTGATGTTCCGAAACACTTAAGTGTGACAAACATGCAAAAAAACAGGCAATGAGGAAGGGGGCAAACACTTTTTCACACCACTGTACATTAATATACATTGGGTTTATTTGATAGTCAATACATGTAAAATTTTGTGCATAAAAAACTAGTCCTTGTTATCTTTATCTCTCTGGAACTCTTTCCCTGATCAGCTTCGGAATGCCCCATCACTGGACACTTAAACTGTTAAAAAATCATCTGTTCAAACAGGACTTTAATTCCTAGCTGTTGAGTTTTGTTTTTTTTTTTTAGTGCTCTCATTGTTCAGCATCCTTGGGTTTTGTGAAAGGCGCTATATAAATGCAAGTTATTATTATTATCTTAAAGATAACTATGGCTGCATGGATACTTCAATCTAACCGTAATCAGGTAATTTGAAGGGGATCAAAACCACAGCTAGCTTGGACCGTTAGCTTCCTGTCTTCTCTCAATGCCTTGAGAGAAGACAGGCAGAGAATGATTAAATTTATGACTGAAATGGAAAAAAAATTGAGGCTGTGATGGGGAGGTGGAGATCCAGAAAGAACTAACAAAATGAAAAGAGAGCGATAAAAGCGTACAATTACATTGATAGAAAAGGCGACAGTAACAAGCGGTCGCTTTTTTTTTGGCCCCGTTCACAAAAGAATGTTTTCAGATGAAAAACTCAAAGTTTTGATGTGTTTCAGCCTCCTGTTTTAAACATCTTGCAGCTCCGTGTAAACTAAGATCGCTTTTGAAACGTTTCGGTCTGAACACGCTACTTTTCAAAAACAACAGTGAAAGGACACAATTAAGAGAACTAGATAGACATACAGTATTTTTTAAGAGTAAGTGTAATAATGCCACATATCGAATCTCCAAGACTTAGGTCTGCTCTATGAAAGCACATTTATAGAAAATTCCTAAAAAAAGTGATCCCATGGCTTGCATTTTTTAGAATATGCAGTACATAACAAATTTATTAGACCACCACCCAATGTGAAGTTTATGCCAGTATTGGTAATGACCAAAATCTGTAATGGTAAATCCTCCGGTATGTTCAAGCTCTTTAATAAAAATATTTTAACGATAAAAAATAACTGTTATTATCCATGAATTTGCAGTTTTACCTAAATAAATAAATTAAAAATACTAAAAGCACATTATAAATATTTTTTAATTAAGATGCCAAATTATAGTTATTTGCACTCCTGAACATAAAAAAATTTTTACTGGCTGAATGTTATCTATGATTAATTTCTGACTTCTCAGAGAAGTCCCGTGTGACGGCTCAAATTTGGGTATAAAAACATGAATTCAGTTTGTTATTTGCCTTAAAATAACAAAGTAATGCGCTAGAGAGCAGCTGATAACTCTGGACCCAGACATCTAAGTGCAGTTGAGAGCAGGCCAGCAGGGTAGGCGACAAAATCTGTGGAAAGTAGGTGTGTGTTCACACTAGGTACAAGGTAAGTGTATCTAGTGTAAACACATGGTGTCTTTGCTCATCTTGTGGTTCCGTTCTAGTTGACAGTACAGGCATAGCTGGTAGAGGTATGAGACAAAATGGTGAGATAGACAGCTACTATGAAGATGGAGGTATGAAAGAATAAGCGGTGACAGAAGTGTGACAGTGCAAGCTATACCATTTCCTGTTACTCTTGTAACATAAATGTTGCACCAAGCACACACACATACACACACACACATTATTTATTTTATATATTTATTTATTTATTTACAAAAGAATTAGTAAACAATGACTTGTGAATGGAAATGTAAATCTTGGCCAGATATAGGCTGGTTACACCTGATGCCCCCCAAAAATTGGCCATTGAGCAGATGGTTAAGTCAGGACAGCAGCCAATGGTTTTCCAAATTGATTCATGTGAAGAGCAGGGGGAGGTTTTCCTGATATTTGTACACATAAAATACAAACAGCCTGGAGAAATGTCACTGGCTTCCTGTTAAATCCAGAATTGAATTTAAAATCTTTCTTCTTACATACAAGGCCATGAATAATCAGACCCCACGGCCTCAGAGTACCAGATCACCCCAGTAAAACATTTGGTTCTCAGTCTGCTGGATTACTTGTGGTTCCTAGGATACTTAAGAGTAGAATGGGATGCAGAGCCTTTAGCTTTCAGGCCACTCTTCTGTTAAAAGGGAGTTTTTTTCCCACTGTTGTCAAGATCTTGTTCATAGGAGGTCATTTTGATTGTTGGATTTTCTCTGTAATTATTGAATAGTCTTTAACCTACAATATGAAATGCCTTGAGGAGACTATTTGTTGTGATTTGACACTATATAAATAAAAGTTAAACTGAATTTTGTGTGAATGAGGGGACAGTGGTTACAAAAGCACATCAATGACAGTGAAGCAAGAACCTATCACATTAAGATTACAAGGAGTTCAATAATCCAACATCCTTTTAGATTTCATTCTCTCACTGCACAGCCTTAGTGGTGGTATGAGTTTCAAACACTGGGGGCTCTGCTTTTATGTATACAGTTATACTGAGAAGTAGGGCTGGGCCATATATCATTCACGATAAAACTGGTTAAAAAAAAAGTCATGCCCAGGAAAATAAATTATATCATGATATGCTAATTTCATGGCATAAATACGTCACCCCACCACGCAGCGGATTTTGCTCACGTGGGGTCATGCAGTGTTGCCAACTTTGTTACTTTGTTGCTAGATTTAGCGTCTTTTCAGACCTACTCAGAACTACTTGATCTCCACGATACAAACCACTGCAGCACTCACAACCTCCAAAACTGTCTTTCACCTACTGTTGCACTGAAAACACAGACAGCGGGTGGAGGGATGCAGTCTGATTGGCAGTGTATGTGCTTGTGTGTTCATACAGTAGACACACTGAGTAGTCTACCAGAAACTCACACAAACAGAGATGTGCAGTCTGACAAACTGAAACAGTAGCAGGAGAACATTGAGGGGGAAGTCTTACCTTCCTTCCTGACAGTAATAACATTTGTGGATGTTGCACAATGTCCACATTTTTACTTTCATGAGGAAAAAGTATAGTAATATTAATAAATATTTTTGATTTAATACAATGTTCTCTGTTGGTCTGACATTAACGCCACCAACTGAATCTTAGGTCTCTTTCTCTAATTTAAAGGCATTAAAAAGATAGATAACAACATAGATAGATAACATTACTTTCTAGGGGGTCCCCGGAATCCCCTCAGAGACCCCAACACTCCCTAAGTCCCCAAACACTTTGACAAACATCAAGTACTGCGCTGCATTGAGGAACTGGCACAGGAAGTGTGTGTCTGTGTGTGTGTGTCTGTGTGTAGGTGTGCGCGCGTGCACAACACATGCATAAAACAGATAAAGAAAAAAAAAAATACACCAAACTGGAGCCACACCGACAGAGTCGTCTGACAGCTGTCTGGACTAGATCCGGGGGTGAGTGAAGGAGAGGAAGGAAGAGAAAGAAATGACAGAGAGATGAGGGACATCCTGTTCAAAAAAAGGAAAGGGAAAAAAAAGAGTAATGAAATTGAAAAGAAAAACTCAAAATAAAGACTCATGATGAGTGGCTGCAAAGTTTAAAGCTGCAACTCCTTTATAGCAAAAATTCAGACCATTTGATTTTACATTCCCACATTTTAACAGATTTCTACATAAAAGTAAAGTGAAGATCTTTGGGTTTTATACTATTGGTTGGAGGGGAAACTAAACAACAGGGCATCTGCAGGTCACTGTGGGCCCTATGGAAACGTAATGATGCAAAATATGAACACAGCATAAATATGATGGCAATAAGAGAATACAGGCAGAGGCAGAGTTTCTGCGAATACACTGCCACACACATCATATTTCAAAGGGGTTACTTTTGTATTGGCCTACATATTTTCAAGAAATGTGTATCAACAGATAACTTTAAGCATTTAGGTTTTTTGCCTTCCTTAAGAATTTAGTGAGGCTGTCAGAAATGTTGTGCTGCAGTCATACAAAAGCAAAGGGTGATATTTCTCCTCCACATTCACCAGGAAAATCCTCTTGAAGCACTTGGAAAGTTTAATGAATTCTGCATATTGAAGCCCACCTCCTCTCCCATCAAAGGTTGTTATGCAATACTGAGGTGTTCAGTCTTTCCATTTTCCTGCTCATTCAAGTACACTGATGCCACCAAGTTCAAAAGTAATTTGAAAAGCAGATTAAACTAAGGATTGACTGAAACAAAGGAACAACTTTTAAAAAGCCACTAAAAGCGGCAAGTTCATAGACTATATTGTAACATAGTACAGGTATAACCAATAAAAAGCAATAAATGTGTCAACAAGCTTAAGTGCTAAAATGCAGGTCACGAGTGGTGAACAGTAACGCTGAGTTATGGGACTGGCAGTGCCGTATAAGATTTCATTACTGAGTCAGACTGCTTATATGCCAAACGCTTGCTAAAACACAGCGCTCTGTACAAGAGACTGATAGAAAATGTTAAAGCTAGATTTGATTTGCCATTTTTAACAATAATGATTCAAACCAAATCATTGTAGCCGGATCAGATATCAAGTGACATTAATCTTAAGTTAAGGAGCGCTGTCCAGTTGTACATAGCTGACATCTCCGCAGAGCAATGCTGCTTTATGTCCGCTTTGCTGTGGCTGTACGGAATGTGCTAAAACAGAAAATTCCACAAGTCAGCTAAAAACAAATATATCAATGAAAGAGAATAGTTTCACACAGTAGAAACCGGAATGTTAGTTACCCCAAAACATGAAATCTGCACACCATCAGAAACTGGGATGACCTCAGTGTGCAATACCTTGTTCCCTTCTCACTCATAGTATGTAATTACATCCCTGTGAGTCAGTGTTCCTAATGTTGAAATTCAAAACAACCAATAATGAAAGTACCAAATGTGTTATATGATTTGTAGAGGACCCAGAAAAAGTAAAACACAACCTTTAGTCTATTGAGACACTGCTGTCCATTCCACATAATGAAATAAAAACCAACCAAGATGATAACACTGCATTGTAATTTTAGTGACCAGACAGATGTACCTGAGATACTGCTGGGCAGTTAATGCATGGCTAAGATTAATACTGCACTGTATCTGACTCAGTGTCTGCAAAGTAATGGAAAAAGAAGAAAGACAGATCTGCATGACTGATATATAATAAATAAATATACAGACTAAGTCACATGGTGCTTGAGTGTCAAAACAAAGAACCCCAAATCAGATTCATCCTCTGTCATATACATAGGTACAATGAAAGATGCTCATTAAATATGGACAAGGCTTCAAATAATGATGTCACTGTATGTACTATCATTAATAACAACCTCAGGCTTCAGACTTCTCTAAATGCCACGTTTCTGATTTCTTTTTCTACTCTTGAATCTGCATGATGTCAGTGAGAAGAGAAATGGCTTATAAGGTCATCTTGTACACACACCAGCACCACCCACCTGCTGTTTGTGAGGACAGACAATCTGAGGAATGGTGTTTTACAGGAAGAGTGACCTTAAAGATATAGGAGCTGAATGGATGGAGGATGAACTGCAGAGCTGTACTAAGGCCCAGCATAAGATAATTATAGATTTTATGCTGTGAATCTTCTAAAACTACTCAAGAAAAATCAAAGAATAAAGATAAGAAGTTGGAAATAAGTGTAACAGGTCCAATTTAATAATACTTTTTCACTAGAGTGCCACATACCACAACATTCAGTAGTAAAGCAACTGAGATGAGAAAATGCTAGATTTTTTGATCAAGATGGCCTGAAAAATCAGAATGCACATATCAATCTTTACCACCAAAAAACAAAAACAAAAAAAAAGAAAATGCACAAATGCAGACTAAATGAGGTTTTAAGTGTTTTACAATTCTCACATTCTGGGGTTTAATAGCAAATCTCTGAAACAGCAACATGTGGTTTCTATTTTCAAGTAAAAGTTTTGCTCATTTTAGCTTTGAGTTGATATTTAACAGGGAATATCAACACATTAAGATCTGATGTTTGTAATTATCACATGCACACTGGGAATGTCTCAGGGTATATCTACCCCCCCCCCTCAAAAAAAAGTCTTCAGGATCTAAAAACAGATGTTTTCTGATAACAGAAATGATAAATACAGCTAGAACACCTGCATTTTAGAGTTGAAATAAACATTTCCATATGATGATGAGGGCCATGTAAGCTCTAAATGAGTGTGTAGAACCTGTGTAGTGTGTGTGGTCAATTGAAGTATATGCTAGTAATGCAGACTAAACAGAGCTGAGGGAAGTTTGGGTACAGACCTCTGTGCTTCACTACAAAACCTAACCACAGCACAGTGACCCCAAACGCTAGAGGCAAAACATGCAGACACACACACACACACTTCATATCAGACATGCACGCGGACAGCTGGAGACAATATGGATGCATAGTTATTCTTAATCTACTTTCTAATTCACTTGAAGTCTATGTTGCATTCATGCATGCTAGATTTGAATCTATAGGAAGACTTGCACTTCTTTTGGAAAGTCTGGGCAATTTCCTTTCACAAATTATTATTATTTGATTGTCTATAATCTTACAAAGAGAAGCTGCACAGATGTGGGTGGCCACAGACTTCTCCATGGTGTCTTTTTTTCTGCATTTTGGTTTTCTCGCAAATACGTACACAGATATCTAAATACTCACAATGAACCACCATCTCTTTCCTGGCAACTAATCTAGGACTAATCTTTACTGAATATTCACAGGAAGACAGCTAAACTGAGTCCTTCACTGCAATAAAAAAGGTCCTTAATGAAACTAATTATTGCTGCGATAGAGGACGCATTTTTATGGAAACTTTTCAGCATTATCTGAACAGAAACTAATGAACTAGACTTGTCACAAACGCTTAAGTTGACTTATGATTTTGTTCTACAACAGTTACATTCTGTCTTGCGTTAAGCGCATACTTAACCTTACCACTAACAGATTTTGTACCAGGTTCATTGTATGATAGGGCATATTGGAATTGGTGAATTTGTGCCCATTTCTACATTTGAGATCATCAAATGAAATACAATTCCAAATTGCTGCTGAAACTGTACAAAAGAATGGCTTGCATTTTTTGTGGTTAATGTATGTTCTTGATCAAACGCATCTGCACCTAGTAATTGTAACCAGTTGCTATTCCTTAACATCTGTTATGAAAGCAGTGTTCCTATGAATAGGTGGTGACTGGCATAATACGGAGCACTGATAGCAACTCTAGGCAAATCTAGGAGTAGTTGATGGCAAAAATGGGCACTAAATAAAAGACCCAACCCCTCACCTTCATGTCTCTGTTGTGAAACTGACTTTTTGTGCAGTTGTTTGTATTGATTTGTTTTTTCAGCCTTGACAATCAAGGTATGAGATGAACAACAGGGAGACAGAAGATTTGCAAACGTTATCTATGAAAAAAAAAGTCTACAAAGACAACACTATAAACTGAAGGCTTTTGGTAAGAATCTGTACCGCTGCTTTAGCCCGTTTGTGTAAGGTTACAACTAATCATATTTTCAAAGAGGCTGAACACAGTATTATATGTGCAGACAAACATTTCTAAGCGTTCTTATAACAGCCTCTAAAATCATATGTTAAAAATCGCCACTAGAAATATTTAATCTTTGTGGAAGTCATTCAAGACCACCAGAAAAGCCTTCTACTGAGATTCAGATCTTTAGAAATATGCCCAACTGAGGGAATTAAAACTTAGTGCTTCACAGAGAACATGGCATGATGAAGAATGGAAAAAAACTAGACGTATTTAGCAAGAGGAAAGGTTGTTGGAGGATACCAAGAACAACTGAGGACTTAAGGAAACCCGTTGCCAAAGGAGTGTTATGTCTTCTCTTAACAGAAGTGAAAACGTTTAAGCTAGAGAACATAAAGAATGCAAAAAACCTCACTGTGCAAGTTTATCTGGGCCACAACACAATTAGTGATTAGCAATATAGTGTGTGGATAGCAGCACAACAGCCCAGTGCAACATTAAATTGTTTCAAATCCCTCCCACTGTAGCCACCAAGTCTAACAACTTTTCTGTCAGAAACCCATTATTCTACACTTCATTTTCTGACAGTGAAAAACAGGCTAAAAATAAAAAATAAAAATATGACAAGGAGCCAAGTGAAAGAGGAAACGTCTGATTTCCAGAAAGAGGAAAGTCAGGGTAAGCAGTATGGAAATGAGCACCTTATGCACGCTAAGAAAACTCAAGCAATGATCATTCAAAAAGGCAATGGACTGGTAAAACAAGTTACGTACAGACCTTCAGATATAAAGCACTGCGGTAGGGTGGAGATGTGGCGGGGCATTCGTAACAGCTAAGGCTTACGTATCTCAATGCCTGGATTGTTCAGGTATGTGAGCAACCTTCTACATAGGGCCTTTTATATGCCTTAACCATGAGAGACATTAGAGCAAATGTTAGGCAAATATTTTCAGCCTATTATTTCTTCTTGGTGATTGGAGGATAGTGCCAATTTGTGAAAATTGGTCTTATAATTTTAAGAACAGCCTAGAGGCAGAAATGTGTAAGCCGTGCCTATTAATTATCTTATATCTGGGTCAAACTGCATGGTCTCCTGGTGCCAGGCTTATATAAAGCAGAGAGGAACACACCAAACACGTCACTGTATGACTCACGTGGATTGCGTTCTGATGAATCATAATTGCTTACACTATTCCACATTTCAACTGTCAAAACTCTGTATTGTTTATAAGGAAAAAAGACACATGAAAATTAAACAATTCAGAGTTCCAAAAAGAAGCTACTCCACTAGGTGCATACATCTTTCAAGCCCACTACTACCAGCAACTAAAAATGTTTTGATTAAATTTGACTACCACTATGTAACCAGCTAAAATAACACAGAGAAATAGTTCCATTCAGATTTTTCCTGTCTCAAATTGGGTCTCTTGTAGTTGAATACACAGAAACAAGACTGGTCTAAGTTAAAGAACCGAGTCTGTTACCTTATTTGACAAAAATGTGTGCATTTTCCTGGCAATTAGGGATTATTTGAAAATTTCTATTATATTTAAGCAAATAATAAATCAATTATCATCTGTTTATCACTATGCTGACCATTTTTATTTAGGCTATCATTAAAACGTCTTTTGGGGTGCCAAATTTATGTTATATGCAGGAAAAACCCTGTCATTTCTCCCACTTTACCAAAATAAACCAACAATCTAAAAAGAGTCAAAATGTATTAAGAAGATTAATACAGCTTAATCATAACTCTACTCCAAATCCAGAAGGAAAGCATAACTTAAAACTTGACAATGCTTGTTAGTTTCTCACTATCACTAAAGTGCACTCGCTTTGTGACATTCAATCCCTAAATTTCAGGAAGCTAACCCACCTAATTTAGCTCAGCATTGCGTGCTGACAGTACATCCTGTGGAAGCTCAACTGTGCACACAAGTGTAGAGAAAACAAAACAAAACAAAACAAAGCATGACACACACACAAAAACTGCACTTTAACATACAAACAAGCTGACACACAGATGTGTTTCCTGAGTGCTGATGGTGAATGCTGAGACACTGGTTCCTGCTAATTTCCCTAAAATACACTGTCCGAATGCTGGGTCTGTAACAGAAGCTGGATCTTTATCTTAATCGCCAGCTTCCTGGCTCTTCCCCCCTTCAGTGTACGCGTGCGCACGCGTATGCGTTCCCAAAATGTCAGAAAGAGTGACACGAAAACAAGGCATAAGAGTATATGGAAACTATACATGCAGGGTTCCTCGCTTGCCTGAGTGTCACACGCTCACACAGAACAGGAAAAATCCTGAGATGATTCTTCCAGTCCTTCCCTGCTTGCTGCATGCCAATTGGAGGCTAATGGAGGAAATGGATCACGTAGACAGACTCCCTTCCTCCCAGTTTAGTGCAGCCAAGAGGCCATATTTGACAGAGGGTGAGAGATGGATTCTTCCCCTTGTACATCTCATGTCAGTCACCTATGAGGAACTCCGTGTTCCATCCAATGAGGGGGAAAAAAATCCTGTTCTTATTAAGTTCAAACCATCCACCAACAACTTCTTCGCAGGAGACAGCGGTGCGTGGAGGACAGCATGCTGGTTGGAATAGCAGCACTCACAATCCAAGATTGCTCTTATTTCCAAGCTTGACAACACACTGGCTACCAGTAAACTAAAATGAGACTGAAGCATTAAATAGCAACTGTTCCAGATAAGTGTGAGGAGGAGCTATCAAAGTGGGAGAAAATTCATAGTGGCATTTTTAATGCAGTCTGGGATGACATAGCTGGGGATGAATCCTGTCAGATTTCTAAATCCTGAAGCGTATGTAAGTTCACCCTACGCAATTTCTAATTCAGTGATGTTACAAGAGGGGATCCTAGTGAGGGTGGACAACAATAAGAACACACTTCAAGTTCAGCTGTTTCTGTGACTCATAACCAGAAAAACCTTTTTACTTTGGTGGATTACAAATAAAATATAGACTTGTGACCAAAGTAGCAAAATTACAAGACAGAGAGAGAGAGCCTCTGTAGGGGTGACTGTCCCCTGTCATTATTATTTGGCACGCTATCAAAATAATTAGTCTTGACAGTGCATTTTAACCACATTAAGAAAATGGCAAAAGTTTGAAGCATTGCCATTTATACCATTTTAGTCTAAATTCATACAGTTTCAGACACTTAAATCAAAGGTGGCCTCAACTAAACACTTGCGTAAGGTGAGCGATGAATGCATAAGTCTTTCGCATCACTGGTCATTGTATGAGCAGAAACTCTGGTCACTCTATATACCATATGAACCCCCCGATTTCTCCCTTTTCTCTGAACACTGATTTTGCTGGACTGACAGAATGCTTGTCTGATCGGGAAAAGTCTTTCTGAGGTTTCACATTCCTGGGATTCCATCTGAAGACCACTCGAGCCCATTTCAAACCATTCCCCATATGGAGGGGGGAAAAAAAGGGAGAGACCCAGAGCAAGCAAGATGTAAGTATTAATTAGAACTTCAGCACTCACAATTACATACATAATGTATTTAATATAACATGGCAGTAAGAAAAAACTGGTGTATTTCAGCCTGTGGCTTCCCTCAGTGTTTCTACAATAAAGCACCAGCCAGACATAATCCCTGATGGACACAGGTGACAACTATCATTAATACATCAACATTAATAAAAGTAATGATGGCTTGTTCCACAAGATGAGAAGATGAGAAGTAGTTGTATACAAATATAACGCATACTACATGTTTGGTCCTACAAGTGAATCTACCACTCACTAGAATTTGTTTTACCTGTATGTAGGTGGGATAAATGATCCCGTTTCATCATGGCATGACGGTTCACACAGTTTAAACAAGGAAAATTTACAGAGGGAGGAGAATTAAAAAAAACGTTTAGGTTCAGATAAATCTGTCATTTCTCTCAAATTAGTAGAACTCCTTGTGGAGAATAATGAAAAATTGACAAAAACAAAAAGAGCAGGGTGACTAGACATTTATAAGTGCATGGGAAATGGTGAACAGCAGGGTCTCTTTTGAGAACAATGATTAAATGCCAAAATGTCATTTCTATCCATTTCTCTAACCCTAGACAAGGATTGAAAATCTTTTGACTTCAGTGTTTTTCCCAAAAAGCAGCATACAAAGCATTAGTCTCTTTCTCCAACTGCCCCTCAGAACTGCACATCCTTCGTTCGTATCTGCAAAAGCTGACTAAAAAGGTAAAACTCGTCTTCAAAGAGGGTGGATGGCAATATAATGTAAAAAGTTATTCCTATCAGCCCACTTTTGATAAACTGCAGTTTGTACTAGTTCTGATTTATTTATTCTAATTTCAAAAAAAAACCCTGCCTCTTAAACTAAATGACAAATAGAGGTATTATATACAGAGGAGGAATAAATAATATTATTTGGAGGAATAAATAATGTTCTTAGATTTAAACTTTTTTACTCATCATTGATACAGCTGTATAGAAAGCTTTGAGCCCTGTGGCATAAAAAAAACTTAGACAATTCAATCTTAATCGTAATCTCAGTGTTTTGCAAAAGACAGATCTTAAGAAAACTGTGAAATTTCCTGATCAGTTAACTGCTTATTAAGTTAGATGCCTTAAAATCATCCCTGCATGCACGTCTGTTCCTCTTATCCCCACATTGTGTCAGTTGTGACTCTGATGCAAACAATTCTGTGAAGTGATGCTAAAAAGCATGATGAACTCCGATTAGAAATTCTCTTTCAATCCCTCAATTTCAGCTCTTTAGTGTAAATTCAGTAACTAACAAGCTCAAGTCCAGGGAATAGTAATTTAAACCTTCACATCACTTTTTACAGAATGCTGGGTCACTTCTAACTAATGTAGGTACATTATTTATCCTCAGTCCCCTCAGGATCCTTTATATCCCTCCAATATTGAGATAAAGTCAAGCCATGCATCATGTCATGCAACTTCCTCTTCCTTAGATGTTCTAAACAAAGACTCCAGAATCCAAAATATCTTGGGAGGCAGTCTGAGAAAAAAAATGTATCCTCTCATCCAAGAAGCAAGCAGGAAAGACAACTGGATAAAGCTTTACTGATTTGCCTTTACAGTAAACTATGCCCTGTTCTATGTGAACGAGCCTGTTGTTCCTCACTGCTCTAAATGAGACATAACATAGCCAGCCAATAACTGTACAGCCATAGACATACATCCTGCAGTGCTGAACAGTGATAATAAAAGACAAAAACGGTCTCATCACAATCAGACGGTTAAAGTTCTCTTCTTGTGTTCAGCAATCATACCAGATGAAAAATCAACAAATCATCTGACTGATTTTGAATGACTCAACACTTTGAACATTGTGTCATGCAAAAAAATAATAAAAAGCCCAGCCAAAAGAGATTTACAAGACATCATTAACAAGAAACCAGAGCCAGAGTAGCACCATGACATACTAAAGAAATAATCCTACCTGACATCTTTTCCAAGCTTTGGAAACAAACACAGCTAACTTCTAAACAACAAAGTTACTGGATAACTATTTCATTCTGTCATCATCAGCACATAAAACCACCTGTTGATTTTTTTAGACATTTCAATAAATACAGATATTCTTACCTCATTACAACAAGAGCAGTACAAAGGAAGATGTAATTCTCACGAATGACTTGTCTTCATTAATTCATTCATGAATTACGAGAATAATGAATTACATTATTCTCATGAATAATGTAATGAGAATTGTGTTCTAATTCTTGTGAATTAAAACATAATTCTAAGTAGCGGTTTTAGATGTGCATCAGGAATCAGGACTATATTTTTGTTCATAATTTTGCTTTTAACAACATTTTTGTTCAAATGTTTTAAGGACCTTAAACCTAATTATCTTCACGATAAATTAAATCATGATAAATCATGATAAATTAATATACATATACTGTGGTACAACTTCATCAAAAATGCATAGAGCTCTACAGCCCATGTATCCCACCAAGGAAAAACTTTCCTATGTCACCTTTTTCCCCGCTTTTTCTGCCAGAAAGCAATTTGAACAAACTGACATAGCTGTCACCAGAAGATGATAATGATGCAAGACTGGAAGTAAAGTTCCGGCATATATCCATGCATGAAGGATTATATCCTACAGAGGTCATCTCCCTGTAGTTAAACCACAACACAGCTCTTAAGGGTAAACAAGAAAATACATGTGTAGCCTATAAATAAAACAGTGCATTACACCACCTTCACCTTTTCTCTGCCAACCACACTTTTCCTCTAAATGCATCACGGCTATTGGGGACGATAATTTGTGACATACTGTTTGTGATCAAATATTCCGCACCTGCTGTGATGAAACGCAGCATTTACCTTGAGAAGTTCAGATAATAGATTATAAAATGTAATAGGCAGCAGGGTTTTATTGACACGACGGCAATAAAAGGAAAGTATTAAAAATAACCACTTATCACAATGCTGAAGGACGTTAGGTACACTAGACGTGTCAATAGCAAGCTTAAGTATTTAAACTTAGCTAACCTTAAAGGGGGGGAAATAATAACCACCCAATAAACATTGTTGTCACCGCTAATGTGTGCTAACGATGAAAGCTCATTGAATAGCTTTCAGTGTTCCTCTGCGTGTTTCTATAGGTTTCAGTTAAATATAAAATAATTCAAATAAATCAGAATAAACATAAGGAAGTAGGATATGGGTTAATACTTTTATATTTCACAGCACTAGACAGGGTCCTGCCGTACAATCAGGAGACTATAGTTAGCACGCTGGGCTAGGAGGCTAGCTCGCTAACCAGCGGCGCAGGAGGGGGTTTAAATTTTCTTACCAGTCAACCGCAGCTTTACTGGGCCATTTCTCCTAACTCCTTGGTTAGACATTCCCCCTTGTGTTCCAGCTTGACAAATGTTCACAAAAAGTGTCACCGAGTATTTTTTTCCTTCTTCTTCTTCTTTATCAAAAAGACATCTCCCAAACAAATCCCTCTGCTAGCTTAGGGTTAGCTTGTAGTATCACCATAGCAAATCACGCTGACTGTGCACGCAACATAAAGGTATCATAATCACATCCCTGGAATAACACTCTCCGCGCGAGCTCCTTTTCCGCAAAAATAAAAAATTTAAAAAATACAAATAACTACATTTCCAAATGCCGATCATGCCGCGTGTCACG
>VUQK01028623.1:0-13473 GCA_015106715.1 Bujurquina vittata | reverse complement strand
TTGCCCAAGGATACATTGGCATGCAGCCTGGAGTAGCCAGGAATCGAACCACCGACCTTCCGATCAGTGGGTGACCTGCTCTACCTCCTGAGCTACAGCCACCCACATGGTCTGTTGATCTGTTTCATGTTAAACATGTTTGAAAGAGAGCAGACTCTGTGGCAACTTTTAAGCCTGAAATGTCTCCCATTCAGCTGCTCTACTTTTAGCCTGCTCACAAACATGTCAGCTCAGAATACAACTGAATGCCCTTCAAGTGAAATGCACGCACCCATGACACATGCACATGCATATAGTTTTAAGAACTATGATGTCTACACGATTATCTATACATAAATATTTTCATCTTAACTTTTATCAAAACAGGAACCAGGTCATGAAATTCAAACGCTTTAATTGTATGTATAGCATGGACTTGCTCAGAAAATTTAATTTTATTTATAACTTATGTTATTCCTGCATTTTATTAAAACTCTAAATGCAAATTCATAATTTTGTCAGTCCTTATGCCCCACCATTAGAATATATCAAAACATTTTTGGTGTTAACACTTACATTCAAATTTGTCAAGTGTTAATCATCAAAGCCATTTCCTTATCTTTATTGATTCAGTATGTATCTGGGATTAAACAACAAGATGTTTATTGACATCCCCATTAGCGTCAGCAGAATGCTGCAACAGCTATTCTTCCCGGGATCAGTTTACATTAAAAAAACAAATAAACTAATTACCAAAAAAATAATAATAATAAATCATATTACAGATGCAGTATTCAAATAACACATTCTATGTCCATCATTTTAAAGAAAGACACACTTTAGTTTAAGATAGCAAGATATTTTAGATTTCTCTCCATAAAAAATACAAATGTTATACCATCATTTAAAGTGTGGTCTACTTTGTCTTATAACATGATACTCTCATACATAAAGCACATACATGTACAATAACATTATCTACTTTCACAAATACACAAGCAGACACACACATACATCTATTGAAATGGTAACATATTACTTTATAGTATATTTTCAGTTGCTTCTTAAAACTGTAAACAGTACTTTGTTTAATGCTTTGTGGTAGTGAATTCCATTCATGCATTGCTCTAAACATCACTGTACATTCACCTGCATGCCTTGTTGAGTAATCATGGCTTTCTTTGCTAAATGGTAGTTTTTGGTAAAAGATGGAATAGATGGACTTTTTACTGTAATTATGTTATTTAGACAATTTGTCAGCTCATACGACCCACGATTCTTCACCCATAACCAGGAAAGCTGGTTATGGGTGCCGCCTTATTTTCCATCAGTTGTAATTTTTTTTAATATTGCTTAATGCTGTATTGGACCTGAGCAGAGCAATAACCCAAATGAGACAATACAAGACTTTGAATGACTGGGATTGTTTGTTTAGTTAAATATTCAGAACATCTTTTGATAACAGACTACTCCCCATTTTAGAAACCACTCTCTGGATATGTTTATCCCAGGAGAGTTTACTATCTATACGAATTCCCAAGAGCTTCGCCTCTTCCACTTGTTTAACAGATACTTCCTTTATGCGGAAGCTGTGTCTGCAGTGTTTTTATGTAGGTGTAAGAGTTCTGCCTCTCAGGGACCCTGCCCTGAAAATAATCAAACCCATTGGGATATAGTGGATATGCAGTTGATCCTGACTGGCAGGCACCAGGTGGACACCAGGAGGGTGCTCTGTAGCCATGTGTACATGAATATATCACAAGATTCAGTGCAGCGCAAGAGCCAGGGCAAGTCCTCCTGAGCTGGTCACAGCTACAAATGATTTAAAATCTGACTACAGTTAGGTCAACAGATTTTTGGACAATGATATTTTGTTTACATTTATTGATATAAATGGAATTGCCAAAGTATTAAACAAAACAAAAGAGGAACCTCAGACCCAGAACCATTGCAGAGCTTTTGTAACCAACCGGTTTACTGCATATGCACTTATGGTAACATTACATCACCAAACTGCCAACTATCCTTGAGTTGTCTGGGTAAATGAAAGCACACAATTAGAGCAATCTTTCCCATATTGGCATACCTTCCCTATATAAAGTAAAGAGTAATATGTGCAAACACACCCATTGTTCAACTTATGAATAAATGACTACTTTAGGTTGCTGCAGCAGGGTAACAGCTATCATTAGACACTGAAGAGGATACTCAGACAATCTCAGATATGCCTCTGTTCAGCTGCCTGTTAAAAAACATCTCCTGGATATTAGGTCACTAGCCAAGTATGACAAAGGCAAAATCATTTCCATTTCAGTCCAAAAGTGCTTTAATGATGTCATATCATGGCATCATTAAAGCATCATGACCTAATGTAACACAGAGCTACCCACTGAGCTCCGAATACACTTCACCGTGAATTTAAGAAAGGTTTAACCTGAGACGCGCATTCTTTTGTGTTTTTTGCCTGTCACTGCTTGAAGTGCAAGGTGCTTCCTGTGTGAATGCCCTTTAAGCTGTAAAGCAGAAGAGCAGAGTTCCAGGTGGACAACAAATAGTTGTACCACAGTAAAACACACCAGGTTTGTCTGTTCGCTTAAAAAGTTTCAAGAAATAAAGTATCTTTAGCAATACAAGAGCTAAACACTTTCCAATACTACCCTTGTAACACTGACAACAGGCAATTATTCAAACGCTTGGACAAATAAATGCCCGTTTTTACATGTATATGAGTTAGTTAAGTGCCCTACAAATACAAGTGCCCTACGATAGAATGCCAGTCTGTCCGGGTCGTATCTCGGTTGGGATATGTGGCAGCCCGCCCATCCCCCAGCAGCCTTCTCATTTTATTTTATTTTTAAAGCTAGTTGTCAGCATTGCTAGCTGTAAGGAAGATGAAGTGGAATAATGAAAGCCTTCTCCTGGTTACTAACCAAAACACATCTTATGATTTGCCCAACTATGAAACTCGTGAAGCTTTTGACTTAATTCTTTGTGAATTAAGTCAAATCCATTAGAAAGAGAGAAACCAACCGATGGTTGAATGAGTGAAAAGTGACGCACATACCTGGGGGACACAGGCAGCTATGGGACACTTCCCTCACGTCTCTTGTCTTCGGTAGTCGCGCTGCAAGCTTCTGTGTGAGACAAAACAGAAAAATGTTCAAATGAACCTCCTTTTTTACTTCAAAGTGCATATATACAGTTTTACATAATGATGCACATACATTTTTAGATCATAATAGACTCACTACTTATAAATGTCATAAAAACAATATATAGGCAATGATGAGGATGACAACTGTTTTCCATTTGGAAACTCCAGTTATTACACTATTTCCTCATATTTTTGTCTTTTTGGTATTGGCTTTTGGGTCATATTTGTTCAATCTAGCATGCGAGTTGAATGAAAATAGAATTTTCTTCATTTTTCTGACTAAACAATGATAACTGTTAAATACCATTATACAGTGAAAAGATAATATCTGGAACCAGACAACACACACACTCATATACGCCTACATATACTGGCGTATATACTCAAGCATAAGCAACTGTACACTATCTATATGCAGTTCCTCACACATACACACACCCATACATGCTGAAGGCACCATACCATGCACATGTAGACCTACACACAACTACATCATACACCTATGCATATAGTACATGAAATGTGCAATTAAATGTAGATAAACAAATATAAAATAAAATAAATATATATTATAAATAAATAAATAAAGAGAAAAGACGACACCCCCCCCCCCAAAGTAAAATTAATCGGTAAATTAGTACTGTTCCGGAGTGATGTTGTGTTCCCCAAGGCGCTTAAGGACATGCAGTCAAAGTTGGTTGAATGTCTGTAATGATCTTCACCTATATCCATGCAGCTTCTCTAGCTTATGCAACTTGGGATCTCCTGAAGCCACCAGTTATGGGCAGGGGGAGAAGAACATTTCCTCTGCACACCAAGCCAGCAGGGTGCAAAAGACCACCACACATTGCTTTGCTGCTGGAATAGGGTGGCCGAAAGGAACTCCAAACAGAGCTATAGTGAGATCTAAATCTAAGCTAATACCCAGCACCCAACTAAGTGGCATGGAAATATTAGACCAAAAGGCTGACAGTTTGGGACAGGACCAGAAAATATGTAGATAATGATTGATGACTGACCACATCTGGCACACGAATCACACCAACCCGGAAATATTCCAGCTATTCTGGCAGTAGTAAGATGAAGTTTGTGCAGCACTTTACACTGCATTAGCCAGTGACTGGCAAAGACAGAGGATAAATACACCCTGTTCAGACCCCACTCTTCATCAGAAATGGAAATTGCCAGGTCACGCTTCCAGCAGAGTTTGAGGGCATTTGCCAAGGAACCATCTGAAGAGCTAATAATAGTATAAATCATCGCAATCAGCCTCCTTTGAGAGTGATCATGGGCAAAAATGCAGTCCAGCATAGACTCGGGAGGACGGCTGGGAAAGTGCAGAAAAAGGTGACATACAAAGTGTGTAGAAGGAACTGAATCTCTACTGGGTAACTCAAACTCCTCCATCAGTGCTGGAAAGGACATAAAAAAATCGATGTAAAGGTCATTGATGGTAGTAATGCCCTTCTCTGAGCATAACCGAAAGGCTGTATCTGTGTATGCCAGCAGGAACTGGGGGTTACAGACAACAGGAGTAAAAATCGTGCCACTGTGAAGACCAAAATGTCTCCTAGATTGGAGCCAAATCCTAAAGGAGTCATGGACAACAGGATTGGTGGAAAGCCTTTAAAGAATGAGGATGACAGCTCAAGCTGTATCCATGATGAACCTGCATTGGAGGAAGTACCTTTTGTCTAATAGAAGAGTTTCTGGACGTTGCAGGAATAGTAGTTATTACATAAGTTTGGTAAAGCCTCCGTCTTCTGAAGTTAAAGGGGTGCCATCTTCAGACATGCAGGTTTCTTGCCCCAAATAAAGAAAATCAGAATTGTATCGAATTTAACAGAGAAGGGTTTATTAATCAGAGTGGATATATGCTGAAATAAGTCTAAAAATGTGGGTAAAATATTAGATTGATGTGCCCAATAAGAGATGGGCCCATCTTTCCAGGTTTATTGTGGCCAATCTGAGCAAGGGCACAAAGTTCTTAAAAACTTCAAACAAATCAATAACTGAGCAGGTAAAAGTAGTGCCTAGATATTTAAATTTCCTATGTGCAATTTAAAAAGGAACGGAGTCTAAAGAATGCAAAACAGCCGTGGTGTTACCCAGGAAAAGCTCACTTTTCTCAAGATTCAATTTGCTAATTAAAAAACAAAAACAAACTCCCATCCCTCTTAACTTATAACTGGACACCTTGGTGAAAGAGGGGTAAAAGAGGGCATCCTTGACGACACGCCAGAGAAGGAAAGGGGGTGAAAGAGTTCCATTGGAGCTGAATAAAGAATCCAGGAAATGAACCTGGGGCATAAACCAAATTTTTGGAAGGATATAAAACAAATGTATTAAAGGCCTTCTCTGTGTTGAGAGACAACACAACCTTGGGCGAGTCAGATGGATTAGAGTAAAGCATATTGAGCAGCCGTCTTGTGTTGAAAAAGCAGTGCCGCCCCTGCATAAAGACTGGCTATTAAGTCAGGCAGAGCGCGCTGGAGGTGAGAACCGTAGCCAGAATCTTCAAATCCATCTTGAGCAATGATGTCAGCCTATAACTCCCACAGAGGGTGGGATCTTTCCTTTTTTAAGCAAAAGTGAAATGGTGGCATTGGGCATGGATGGGGGCAGCGAGCCCGCAATAAGAGATTCATTATACACCCTGATCAGCACTGGGGAGAGAAGAGAGCAGAATTCTTTGTAAAATTCTATCGTAAAACCATCAGGACCAGGAGATTTACTAGATTTCAGAGTTCTGAGAGCATCATATACTTCAGAACTTGAGATAGGGGACCCCGTCTCCCCAAAGCAGGCAGGTAAGACCTGCGATAATAGCAATATTTTGAAGATAGTTAGATCTGACTGGTTTAAAGTGGACGATTCCGAAGCGTATAGGTTTGTAAAGTGTTCACTAAAAGTATGGTTAGTAAGAATGGGATCAGCAAATGTCACCAGAAGAGAGTTTGATTTTTGGAATTAGCCTTGAGGCACAAGCACATCTGGCCTGGTGAGCCAAACGTTCCCCAGCCCTGTTGCCCTGATCGCAGGAGCACAGACTGGACTGTTATAAGACTGTTATGAACTGTCATAAGACGCTCATATTCAGAGTGAAGATGGAAGACGTTTATTATACAGGGTGGAAAAGTAATTCTTCTGTAGTCTCAGCTTTTCTGTCCTCCTGGAATAACAGATGAGTGAGATTATATGACACCGGATAAAAGCTTTGAAGGCCTCCCATACAGAATGGATCCCCACCTCTGGGGAATCATTAAGGGGAAAAATAAAGATCAATTTGGGATGAGAACGTTTTGGTTTTTTTTAAGTCCTCATCCAACAACATGTACTGTAAGGGCAAAACTTCCACTGAGAGCTGTCAGCAAAAAGACACAAGTCAATGGTAAAAGTTGCCTGGTCAGAGATGAATTTTTTTATTAGTATTGTCAAATATGGTAAATGGTAAATGGACTAGTTCTTATATAGCGCTTTTCTACTCTGTCCGAGCACTCAAAGCGCTTACACAACATGTTTACATTTACCCCATTCACACTCACTCATACAAGCACTTCCATATGTAACTAAGCTAAGTGCTTTTAATTAGCTAACATTCACACACATTCACACTCCAACGCTAGCGTCGGAGAGCAACTCGGGGTTAAGTATCTTGCCCAAGGATACATTGGCATGCAGCCTGGACTAGCCAGGAATCGACCCACCGACCTTCCGATCAGCGGGTGACCTGCTCTACCTCCTGAGCTACAGCCACCCCTTAGGTCAATGGGGTGGATCAAATATGGAACTTGGACTTTATAGGATGTTTTCATATTTGAACTAGACAGGGCTCATATGTTTTAGATGTATCTGTTCCAAATTACAGATGCTCGTTCATTTTAATGAAAAGCAAGGCCAGTGAAAAATCCAGGATTCGATATGTCACTGCTGCTGCGGCAGGCAGGCAGGGAGAACCTTACTGCAGGACATGAAGGCAAGAGCGATACTTGCACTTCACGTAATGATTTTAATATTTTTTGAGATATTCATTTTCAAACATTAGCTCAGATTTCAAAGTGTGAAAAACATGCTGGAAGTTAGAAGAAAGACCAGTTTAAAAAAAATCTTGAAAAGCATTTGAAATATGAAGCAAAAACTTCACAGCAATCACAAAATGACCCTGTATTGCTACTTAAGTGACAAATATCTATCCATTTACCACTTCTGACTGTGATACAATAGTAAAGCAATTTGCATCACAATGTGGTCCTCTTGATATTTCTCAGGGTATCAAAGAGTGATAGTTCAGTCAACAAAAGCCTGACTGTCATTTGACCCTGAAGAAAATCAAAACCATCCAAGTACATTCTCTACACCTCAGCTTTCAGTTTCACTGGTACTGGTTAATAATCAGATGGACTCTATGTAATGCATCCACTTTAGTTATCCACCCTTTATCTTGTGAATAGTCATACTGTATGTGCTGCACAAACATAACTAAAGCTGCTATATAAGGGTTAAAGCTTTCTTGATCCTGCATGTAAAGAGAAGTTTAAATCCTGCTTATTTGAAACTCTTGACTCCTGGCCAATCACTGGTCAAAGAGGGCATGATGTTAGACTGGCTGTTCTGAAAAATAGCTGAAATTGTTGGACAAAACCTAATTCCTGGGGAGAAGCCAAATGTCAGTAAAACTGTAACATCAAGAAAAAAAAAGGGTGCCCTGCAGGCATTCTATGGGTGTTTTATTCCTTAAGTACGGGGTTAGCTATGAAACACACACACAAAAAAATCGAAGACTGCTCTGAAATAACCAAGGATTCCAAACTTAAGTGCTCTCGTCCTTCAAAACTCTCATGTGGAAGCAATTGTAGGACTGCACTCTCAGTCCCAAAATTCTCTTAGCCCACTTTATATTATTCATGAATACTTTCAGGAATTTATTCGGTTGATATTGGCAGACCCCGCTCGCAACTGGAGAAATCTTTAGCAGGTTTAAGAGCGCAAAGCACCCACTCTGTTCCGAACATTTTGGTAGGATGTGAAGCAGCAGAACGGAAAACAGTTTCTAAGATAGAAAATGAAGATAATGATAAGATATTTTTATTCTTTGACTCTACTCAAGCTTTGCACAATTTGTAGTACAAACTATTGTTTATTTGTTCTATACTGGGCTTTTCTGCAGCCCCCATTCACTGCTTGAAACGCGCTATTTTAGCTCCCTTTTTGCACCCTTAAAGCCCATTTTCGTCTGATTGGCTGCCACTCAGACACAAAAGATTTAAACATTATGTGGGTGGTGCTACTCTACTCGTAGTCAGAACTGTGTGCCTGAGGTGACCACAATGGATTCTGCTGTACCCCAAATTTGATGGGGATAATAATAAGGGCCATGTCTCCTGGAACAGGCCACATTTTCCATTACAGAGGAAACTGGTCAACACTGAAGGAGGCAGGGTGGCTGATTCTGGACAGTGTTGGGTGGAAGTCCCACAGATGTATTTCTCTCATTCTCTCTCTCTGTACAGGAGGCCACATCTGTGCTTGTGTCCCATTAATAATGACTATTTATACTCACAGTGGTAAACAAAGAGACAACCTGCATCACCCCAGGCCCGTCTGGAAAGAGCTACTCCTCACTGGGCCCCCTGGAGGAACAGGCACTGAAACAGATTCTTTAAATGTTGTTGTTGTTGCTGTTTTTGTTTAAAGTCATTTGTGAGGAAGGACAAAGCCTATATCTTGAACTGTCGTTGCATTTAAGTGAATTACTGTCCTTTCATTGACGTTCAACCTAATTTGACAGCATGTCACTGACGTGACTTTGAGTCATCAAAAGAGATATGTTTATCATGAAAAGATAATAAGGCGCTGAGGTTGGGAAATGGTAAGCCTAAAGACTGGAACCAGCCCCCCCCCCCCAAAAAAAAAAAAGAAAACAAAGTTAAAAAGTCATTTCTGATAGTTTCTCATTATAATGTTGTTAAGAAAGTAACACTGTTTGTAGCTTATTGGAACCTTGCAGGTTACATGGCTCCTGCCCTTACAGTTCAGGCTCATAGTACAGAGACCACAAGCAAAGCAAGGATAATGCACAGAGAAAGTTAGCCTCAGCATCCACTCTGCGACTTCATAGCTGAGTTGATGTCATTCCCAATCACTTCCACTGTGTACCACTAACCACTAACTGTGGAATATTCATTAGCGAGAAAATTTTACGACTGGACTTGTTGCGCAGGCGGCATCCTATCGTGGTACCATGCTGAAATTCCCTGAGATCCTGAGAGCGACCCATTCTTTCACAAATGTATGTAGAAGCAGTCGTCATGCTACGGTTTTACACACCTGTGGCCATAGAAGTGATTGGCACACCTGAGCGAATACTTTTCAATTCAATTCAGTTCAATTTTATTCAATTTTACTTTTGACGATATATTGTATGAAGGTAAAAAGGGAAAACTTTCAGAATATCAGGGAACCAATAAGTAGCCAGATAATCCACAAAATGAAGACAAATCATGCAGATCATAGCTACAGCTATAACCACTCACAATCTATAGATTTTAGTTGTGAATTTTCCATATGTAGTGTCAAGTATAAATTGGGTAATAAAGAATTAAACTACTTTCAGAATTATACCATTTAATGACCTAATCTATTTCTCAGAGGAATTTAAAAACAGAATTTAGAAAACATTTCTCTCAAAGTAGACAAAAACCTACATAAAATCACTTGCTTTGTATCTAATTCTGTTATACCAAGATTTTTTTTAAGAATACTATGGCTCCACAATTTGACACGCTTCTTGGGTTTTATTTGGAGTAAAGCCGATATACATCTTTAACAAGAAAAGCTCATAAAAACAAGTGCGCGCTCAAAGTGCGTTATCCAACACGCCTCATTCACGCCAACAATTTCTTCCTACACCTTAGTCCTTTCTATCTAACATCTGCACTCCAACAGACACACTGGAGTGCAACTTAGGGTTTAGTATCTTGCCTATGGATACTTTGGCATGCAGACTGGAGCAGTCAAGGATTGAACCACTACTCTACCTCCTGCGCTAAAGCAACCCCAGCTACTGTTGTGCTAAATGATGACCATGATGGACAGGCTAAAGACGGCTTACTGTACCATAGAGAAACTATTGCAAGAAATCACCGGTAAGCGCTGATAAAAATAAACTAAGGCTAACATATGGGAAATGCAGCATTACCAGCAGCAGCAGCAGTAGGCACCGTGTGCGCTGTTTTTCCTCCTGTTAAAGGCATTATATTGGCTGTAGTGTGAGGGAGCTGAGTGGGGGTGGGGGGATGATAAAAGTTGGGCTAAAGCAAATGGAGGAAGGGAAAGTCGGCTCCCTGTGGAACTTCAATCACCATGGAAGTTGTTGGTGTAGCTGTGGTCAATTGAAGGGCAACACAGAGGGCAACTTAAGGAGCAACAGATGTGAACAGTCTCGGACGGCTCTTCACACTCAGTGAAGATAAACACATGATGTGTTTAACACCTGTGGGACTGGCTTGTGAATATTTTAGTTTAGAGACGTGCAGGTCGTTGTTTAAGAACAGTACACATTATCTCTTTGAGAACAGCTTCATAAGGAATTCGGTGACAGTTTCTGCTATTACCTCTGTGTTTTCTTCCTCCAAAACAAAGAAACAAAAACATGTAAGCTCAAACAAAGTTACCTGATTAAACTGTTAACATTTCCCTAATGAATCAGTAGATCGCTTTGAAGACTTGAGATACATACATAGCCTGTTTGCAACAAAAATAAAAAAAAAAAATTCTAAAGAATATTGCCCCTTCACAATTCACCTAAACACTTGAAAAATAGGTAATAATTTAAAATACAATAATTTTCTGATGAAAAAAATGAAATATTCCACATCAAGACTGGTCACTGAGGACTGAGGGATTTTACTTTTTTCCTACCCTCAACAAATTTGGGTGACAGCTCTTCATTTACAGATAAATGACGATTAATTAACATGGGTTTGAGAGGCGCATGTCCTTTCAGAACAGATCAGCAAATACCATATTAGATTTAATCTAAAGTGAGAATTAACAGTGAAAATGCGTAAAACCGTAAAAAAAAAAAACAGTTTCATTTTGGCGCAACTCTTACTTCTTCCAGGATCTGGTCCAGTCGACCCAGGATGACAGGCTCCACCTGCTCCACAGAACGCATCCACGAGGAAAGCTGTGCGTCCCGCTGCTGCTGTTCCAGACTTACTATCCTGGACTGCAGCTCCGAGGTCCGCGCAAAAACCACGATCCAAAATCCAAGAGACAGCACAGATACCACAATGCAAATCGACATGCAAGACAAATCTCTCCAGTTTCTCCACAGCGGCTGTTTTAAACGTTGTTGCTGCTGCTCCAAGCCCGTCCGACTCTTCTCACCTGCTTTACCAGCGACTCCCCACTTCCTTTCCTGTTCCATTTTAGACATATAATTTTGGTTCGATCCACAAGAAAATCCCTATATTCATCAGATGAGGAGTTGCGCAGCAGAAATCCAAACGATCTGTAAAGTTTATAAGAGGCTGTTTATACTGGGGGCACGTTTGCAGTTTTTAAAGATATCCTACTGCGCCCACATGACTGACTACATCAAACTTAGAAAACGAGACATTCTTTCTCTTGCCATCAGTCAGTTGTGTTCCTGATTCTTAAGGACAGTCTTATTCCTGTGCGTTCCGCTCCGTTTGTCCCATTCGCTACTTCTCCTCTGAGCGATCCCACTATGTGCTTCAGGCGAGTCGCCAGTTCTCGTCCCTGAAACCCGAGCTAGTTCCCCTCTCCTCTGTACAGCTCTGGGAGTCGCGGGCCCTTTGCTCACAATGCATGCTCCTCCTCTGAGAGGCTTTAGGTTAAATGGCGGGGCGGGATTCGCTAGTGTTGTTACCTCCTTTGATCGGTGCACTTGGGCAGGGATATTTTTAGGTGCGCATAGCCAGGACGCAAAGTCACACAGCCGGTATACTGACGACCTGCTGACTGCTGCTCCAAACAACGCACCACATTGCTCTCTTTGGGAAGATCTGCTGAGTTATGTGCACTGTGCAGAAAGGACTGAATATACCACACCAGGAAAGGTTTTATACCAACAATTTACTTGATTGTAGAGTGTAAAGTGGGATAAGTTTCCTGTGCACACAGAAGTAAGAAGTAACCACCACGAGTTTTTGTTTCTTTACATAACAATATAAAGTGTCTTGATGTGCTTTTTGTTGCAATTGGCATTGCATAAATACAACTGAAATGCGCTGAATCAATCTAATGGAGGCCTATTCATTTCTAACTCCACACTTTTATTCTTGGACTATATTAGAGTACTTTGGTATGATTCACAGTTCAAAATAATATTTATGTTGCCCCAACAGTCAGTCCTCTGATTGAAAGAAGCCTTTTAACTTTAAAAACTGAAACATATGCACTCAATTTAAGCCAATAATTCTCAAACTTTTTTCTTTCTGGCATGGCTCACATAAGAAGATTAAGGTAGTTCAATCCCCACAAACCACTACTGAACTCATTCATTTCTTTCCCCCAAAGAACTATCATTTTTTAATTTTTTTCAGTTCATTTTTCCTCTCTGAAATGGCCATATTAACTCACTGACATCAAGGAGAACCAAGATTAGAAAAACAAATTAAAAAGATTATTTATAGCAGTCTGAACACAGCAGTGCTCAGACTGGTAGCCAGTAGTCTGGCAAACTTCACAGTGGTCCTTCATATGAACACTGTGCCTGGACCAGGTGATTGTATAAAATCTGTGCTGAGATGATATTGTAGAAAGTAGAAAAAAGATTAAGATTGTATTTAGAGCATTCCAAAGTGTGATATAACTTGCAAAAGTGCCTTCAAAAAGTCAAATAGAATATTTCATTATCTGGTTTATATACTTCTTTTTCCAGTCACTTTGCATTTTTACTACGTTTATGTGATAGCAGTGAATACTACTTAAGTTCACAAAGTACTTTACTACAGTTAATACATATGTAACTGCCAGTTGTCACACTGGCTCCCAACTGTCCCTGATACAGTTATGAGGGCCCACAGCAGGTACAGTATGGTGGTGGAGCTGATGAAGGCTTTGGCATAAATGGTGGTGGAGCTGGCTGTTATGCATTGGAAGCAGGCTGCGACAAAGCATCAGTTGGAGTTGCTGCGGGCTCAGGCTGGGTGTCCAGCATGCACATGTGCTTGACCAGTTGTGACTGGTTGTGACTGACCATGGCGCCACTGTGTACGGCCTGCCGTCAGCCGCTGAGGACTTTCCTTATGTTTATATCTGTGTTGTTTTTAACTGGCATCCAAAGTAGCAACTCTCTTCTGGTGTACGAC
>VUQK01028622.1:0-22772 GCA_015106715.1 Bujurquina vittata | reverse complement strand
GCCGATCCTTGTGACGCTCACACTTCAAAAATTATTTTGATAGGAGCTACGGTTTTTGATTTAGAAGCATTTGTTCGACAGGTGTGCCGAGGCAAATTCAACAGGGCTCTGCCACCGTGCCTGCATTTTCAGTTGGCAGATCAAAGCGTGTAGGGGCATTCTGATTGGCTGATGATACTTCAAAGTGATTTGTGGAGCATGTCAGTGGTTCAAAGCATTTCTTAGCATTTCAGCTCTGATCTTTCAGCTGCAAGCATTCACAGTAGCATTTTCTCCAGGAAATGCTTTTTCTAGTTTCTAAACAGGTAATGCAAATATTTTTTGTAATACTACTTGAAGTAAAGTTTAAACTGCACTTCAATCACATCTTGAATGTTTGATTTAAAACCTGTTGTGTTGGTGTACAAAGGCAACATTACAAAACGTTGCCCTACAAATTATGGAAGTGACTGTAAGCTTTAAGTGGACCTATGAAACTAGTTTCCAACTCCATATTTTCTATTTTTCAAGAAGCGTGATTCAAAGTTCAAAACATTCCCTATTTAACTCACTGCTGAACTCTTAGTCAAAACTCCCCAAGAGCAACATATGCATTTTTGTGAGCTTGTAGCTCAGGGATTACTTGCACAAATGTCAATATCAGCTCATGAAACATTGGCCGGTGTTTTAAAAATATTCCTCTTTGTTAAATTTTTTTATTATGGAATATTAGTATCTTTAAATCATGCAAAAATAAAAACGACATAAAACAGAAATAATTTACATCTAATAAATTGTTTAAATGCAGTCATGCATGTCTAAACTGCTCAATAGTGTCAGAAAACACCATAAATGTATATTCTTGTATGGCGCATGAGTTGGAGAGGGGCAAATGCTCACTTAGCAATTGCAAGTGAAACAAATGATGTGTGAGTTTGGGTGCTTTTACTTTTTAAAATTATTTTTCTTATTTACAGTTGATTTTACATTTTCCACTAAAGCAACTGACTGGATTTTTCGGGCTGATATAAGGCAGCACCTGTATGCCGCACGACCTGCAGTTTTGTGTAAGTAGCCGGAGTTCCTGTCAGCATTTATAGGTTTGTTTACCCTTGCTTACGTCTTGCACAGGCTTGCTGTCAGATGGAAAAGCCACTCAGTGTCAAGTGTTGATTGCTTTGAGTGACTTTTCTAAACCTGCTTGACCTGTTTGATTACTTAAGATGAAAAATATATCCTCCCAATGTATCAGTGATTTGTGTCAGATCTTTTGACAAATCAGACGCCCTCTCCCAGGCAGCGTGATCAGGCTCCGGCCTGTGCCCCAGCAGTTTTAGAGTGTTAAGGTTTATTAGGATTTTTATTCCCTTAATTGGAAAATGAGGATATTTTCTTCAGTAGAATAATTTCTAGTGTCACTAACCTCTTCGTAACTTAATAATTTGAAGCAGTTTAGCTTCACAGCTATTAGATCAGGTGGTCTGTAAATTTAAAATAATGATAATCTGTACAGATCAACCACAGTGTAAAGGTAGAAATGATTTGCACAAGAAGTCAGGCCGGTGGATACCCCCCCCCCCTTTTTAATCAACTTATGTCAGTTCTTTATCTTCTTCATCCACCACACCAACCACCTGTTTGTCCTCTTGCGACACATCATTTGGTCTCCTGCCTTCTCATTTCCAACCCATGTAACATCCTGTGGCTGGTCTCACTACCATCTTGTAAACCTTTGTTTTCACTCTTGCTGGTATACCCATCTGTCATAAATCATTTCTGACATTGTTCTCCATCCGCTCCACCATGCCTCACCTCTTTTCCACCCCTCTTTCACACATCGACTGCTTTGAGCACTTGACCCTTGAACTCCTCCACCACAGTGCCACCTCTGCTTACAATCCGCTGTCCTCCCTGTCATTCATGCACATTTGTTCTGTCCTGTTCCTGACTGTCCTGACTTTCATTAGATTTTTCTCCAGAGCCTACACTCTCCAGGATTTTCTTAACTGCGCTCTACTCTCACTGCAGCTCACAATGTCATCTGCAAGTGTCTTCTTGTTTATTATTGTCCACAGAGGCTCCTGGCAGAGCTTGTCTGCCAGCATGTCCATCGAGCATGAGAAAAGGCAAGTTAAGAACTCAGAGACAACTTTTTGAGCAGTCCTACCTTTCTCACTACTCTCATGAATATTCTGCATCACCCTCACAAATTTCTCTGTCACTGTCAGCTTTCTCATGCAATACCACTCCTCTCTGCACTTCCTCTTTATCTGTCCACAAATACAAACAAACGCCTTCTGACGTCAGAACAAACTTAAAAACTGTGGTGTTTTATCCTGGTATGAAACTGCTGCTGCTCATTAATCATCAGATCTCTTGTTAACCTAGCTTTATGTTTACCATAGTGTCATGCTATGTGGCTTAATTTGTCTGATTCTATTTTAGCTCTGCACACCATGCAGTATCATGCTTCTCCTGTCCTCACACACACACTCTTGTTAAACATAGAGCTCCTCAGCCATCCCTCACAGATGCTCCTCGTGCCTTTAGGTTTTTCATCTGGACTTTCTGATTTACAGTCTCCACACGATCCCACCTTTTCCCTCACTCATCTTCTTTGCTTCAGAGTACTCCTTCGAGTTTCTCAGCACAGTCTTTTCGCTTGTCAGAATATTTTCATTCTAATCTTTCACGATTTTTATCTGGTGCACGCCCTTCCAGACAACTGGTGAAAGTCCTTTGCAACCATGCGTACAAGTGACTGTCATCTTATAATAATAGGAAATATCCCTGAAACAGTGCCATCCTACATATATTATTATTATATAATAAGCTATTTATCATTCAGATAGTTATTTTTTTTAAGTTTCGAAGGAATTCAAAACTTTGTGTTCACAGTATACAGTAACAATGTTTATAGAGGAGTGCCTGTGTTTGAGTCTGTATTGCTCCCCTCACACATAGTGTTGCACAATCCTTCTTTGTCATGTGTCTGGAAGAAACAGCTGAACTCATCAGCCTGGAACGATGTCCTATAATGCGCCTGTCTGACCACACAGGGGACAAAAGCTGGCTTCAGGAACCTTTTCTCAGCTTTTCCTGGATTTCTGGACTGACTTTTTCTTGCTACACAAAAATATGTCTGGCATCGGCGTTCAGCTCACGTTCCCCAGTGTTGACATTAAGATACAGATCATCCTAGAAGACCAACACATATTATTATTATAATTTTCTTTGTTTTTGTTGTGAGAACACCTCTTAAATCCACCTGGGAATATTAGGATGGTTGGCTCAAGAAACAATACAGATCTTTCAGAAATGCCTGCAACTAATTGAAGCTCTGTAAAAAACAGAAAGATTGTAGGCTATAGATTTGATTTGAACACAACAAGCAGCTGGGGAAATTGCCTGCTTTGATAACCAAATGAGACCCGGTGGAGTTAGAAGCCAAAGGTAACTCAGAAGCTGAAACACTGACAAAGAAAAGTTATCCAAGTTTATAGGCTACATGATAACATGTTTTACATTCAGGCTTTGTCACGATAATGAGGAAGAAGAATTGTGCAGCAAGTGGTGACAGAACCTTTGGCTCTTATGACAAAGATGGGTGTTGTTAATAACAGCACACCTTTTAAATCTTTATTAAAGCTGTTGTAGGATTTAGCAGCCCATACCCACAGACTGTAAACTACACGAGGGTGAGACTGTGCAAATTAGAGGGGAAGTTTCTAGTAATGCCATTATTCATTTAACATGAAGGAAACCCATGCATAAAGAGCCTGAGGAATACCAAATGATCTTATTATCTGAATATATTCTTAATTTTTAAACTACTTAAGGCGGGGTTATAACACGGATGTTAAATAACACATGTAAAGATCTTATTATGACAGTGGAAGATTTTCTGTGGTGAGGGTGGGCTCATTTGCCAGACACCTGCTGTCATTGGTCAAAACGATTTGCACGAGGCGCGTTCTGTTTGCTGATTGGCTAGAAGACCCGTCCGTTCAAAAGTGTTCACCAAGCGTTGTCCGCCCTCCCAGCGGCTGCGCCGTGAGAACCGCCAGGCGCCGCTCCCGTCACGTTTATCCTCTGTTCACCCTTTCAAATAATGTTCTCCACGGCTCTAATTCATTCATCCTCTCCTATATCTACGGCGTCGGATTGATTCTCCTGTCGACAGGTATGCTTATTTATTTTTTAGTAGTCTCAGTTTATGAATCATCTAGAACAATCATTGCATTAGTGGAGAGATGCGCCTCGAACGCAAAGCCCTGTCATTTTCTATCAGTGTGCAGCGGCATTTCTCAGGCTCATTCAACACAAATGGCTCACTGCAGAGTTGTGTGGCGTCCACGGGGAACTGCCGGGAGGCAATGGTCGGTGGAAAGGTGAATGCAAATGTATCCCGGACGCTGGGTGTCAAATTTAAAGAGAGCGATGCCGATCAGGTGCAGTTCTGCTCGCGGGAATTCGCTGCAACAGGCCCGTATAGGCCCGCGTTTAATACCCACAAGGCGCGCACACACACACACACACACACGCCTCTTAGGTATTTTTCGTGAATTTTTCTTCACGCATAAATATTTCAACGCATTGCAACCGTTGTTGGAAGCGGAGGGTGTGGACGCGGATGGGGGTTATGTTATGTAATGTTCCATTCATCACTCTACGCCTTTCCTCCTTATCGCCGTTCACCGCTCATCTCTGCGGCGCTGCTGCCTCGGCTCGCTGCCTCCCCCGTCCCTTCTCCAAAGCCAGGAGTGACCACATGAAATCAAAATAAATACTGATTAACCGATTGACCTGGCCTCACTATACAAGTCCCTTAGTACGCACGTATGAGTCAGCATTCTCCGCATAGCTCACTAAATCGAATTTAAATGGACCGTGCTGCACCAAACAGCACAAACATTTCCACAAACTTCATATTTTTCTGCATTGTGCTCCAAAAATAAGCTTGATTTGAAATCTGCTAAACAGGCAGATCAGCATATGAGCTGTAAATTACTGTGTGGTCATTGAGCTGCTGCCAGAGTTCATGCTTTCTGCTAACTGGCTATGCTGTCATATCTGGGTCTCTGGATAACTGTGTAGTAGGTTGTTGCTAGACTACCCTGCCAGTTTACTTTACCCATCAGTACTTTATATTTTAATCGAGTCTTTTCATATGAAAACCTATTTTCAAATCGATCATGCATTTTTCTTTCACTTTGTTGAGTCGAAAACAATAATTCCGCTTCGTTTTCTGCACATTTTGGAGAGCAATCTCACCCGTTTTCAATCAGCAATGCTGAGAAGGCCCCACGGCAGAATTTATGAGCCTAAAGGCAGCCGAGGTCAGGGCTTTATTGCACCTGAGGTCCTGTGGTGTGCGCCCACCCTGCACAGTGATGCATCATGGTGAGTGTAGCACGGATGAGCTCATTAAATTGTGCCTCACTCACCTTTTCAAATCAAACCACTTAAACCTACTCCGATCCATATTTTGTGTTATTAACAGTGGAGCATAAACAGTTTATCTCTGCGCACACAATAACGAGCAGTTCATCTTTATTGGAGCCTTTTTACCCTTCTGATCTAGATCATTGTTGCCGATATTTAGACTCTTATCAACCTCCGCTTTAGCCACAGCAGGCTGTAATGTTTTTTTCATCACAAAGCCGCTGCACACAACCAGCAGAGCATCTAACAGTAGACACGGTTGCGTAATGAGCTGCTAAGAAGTCGAAAATGTCTCTCATGTTTGAGATGTCACAAAAGTCACAGCAATTCAAGATGTCAGTTTCACTGCCCCCTGGTGGCCAAAGAGTTTTAGTCGCTTAAATCAATTAATTGAGTTGATTATTTTGCATTGAACCAGGTGTTTCAATTTGCCCCAGTTTAATATTGCATCTTATAGTCACAATTATAATCAGTTTAATCTGTTCATTATTTTTAGTAATGAAAACTGTGAAAATGTCAACTTTTCCTGTTCTGCTGGTGAACTTTATGATTGTTTACATTTTTTTTCTCAATTGTTTTTGGGTGTCATTCCATCGGGTGACCAAATGACCGCTGCACTCCTTCACTTTGTGGTAGCAGTAGTATTGCAGGGACACATAAGCAGTAGAGTTTATACATGTGTTCATACATGCTGACACAAATGCGGCTCAAAGCCAGGTATTGACTGACTCTCCTCTGTGGTCTCCAGTTCGCCATGGCAACGGTGGTGATGGAACAGATCGGTCGCCTGTTTATCAACGTGCAGCAGCTGCGACAGATCCCTCAGCTGCTGGAGTCGGCCTTCCCAACCCTGCCTTGCACCGTGAAGCTGTCTGACGTTCCTTGGGTGTTCCGCGAGCGCCACATCCACACGGGGTACAGACAGCCGGACCTGAGCTGGCGTTACTACTTTCTCACTCTCTTCCAAAGGCACAACGAGACCCTCAATGTGTGGACCCATCTGCTGGCTGCCCTCATCATCTTGGTGAAGTGGCAGGAGATCTCAGAGACGGTGGATTTTCTGCGCGATCCTCATGCTCAGCCCCTCTTCATCGTGCTCCTCGCAGCTTTCACCTACCTCTCCTTCAGTGCTCTCGCTCATCTCCTCTCTGCCAAGTCAGAGCTCTCATACTACACCTTCTACTTCCTCGACTACGTGGGGGTTGCTGTCTACCAGTATGGGAGCGCTCTGGCACACTACTACTACGCCATAGAGAAAGAGTTGCACACTTCTGTGCAAGGGTTCTTTTTGCCCGCTGCGGCATTCCTGGCTTGGCTCACTTGCTTCGGCTGCTGCTATGGCAAATATGCCAGTCCCGAGCTGCCCAAGGTAGTCCTCAAGCTCTTTCAAGTGGTGCCCTCGGCCCTGGCTTACTGCTTAGACATAAGCCCTGTGGTCCATCGCATTTACAGCTGCTACCAGGAGGGCTGCTCCGACCCGATTGTGACATACCACTTCTACCACGTGATCTTTTTCTTAATCGGCGGCTATTTCTTCTGCTGCCCCCACCCAGAGAGTTTGTTCCCTGGGAAGTGTGACTTCATCGGGCAGGGCCACCAGATCTTTCACGTGTTTGTGGTGGTGTGCACCCTGGTGCAGATCGAAGCACTGCGAACAGACTTCACAGTGCGCCGCGCCTTCTATGAGCGCCTTCACGGGGATCTTGCGCACGACGCCGTCGCGCTCTTCATCTTCACTGCCTGCTGCAGCGCTCTCACTGCGTTTTATGTGCGCAAGCGCGTGCGTGCCTCTCTCCACGAGAAGGAGGAGTGAGCATTTAAACCATTAATTTATTTTACTCTATGGTGACTGTTTTAAAATAACTTAAATGTTTTTGTCAATGAAAGTTATCAGCTTGTGATAGTGACTTATGATTATTTCTTCTCTGTGATCTGCCAAACAACAGTGAACTAAATAGTGAAGGAGGGTGTTTTTGTTGTGACTTAACAAAAGTGAAAATGGGGGCTCTTGCAGCTGATCTGTAGCAATGCAGAGCCCGCACCAAGCCCTTACGTTGTTACTTCTCTTTATTTATTAGTTTGTTTTAGACGGTCTGAAGGAATGTTTTACTTCGTGAAAGAAAAACAGTCTTTGTGCACAGATTAGCAGAAAAATTAAGAGGCTAGTTCCTACGAATGCCTTCTTAATTGTATCTGGACTGACTGTCTTCAGATCAAATTGTAGCATTTAAAATCAAACAATTAATATCTGTAGTCCCTCATGCTAACTCCTGTTAAGTTTTACACTGGTGCTTTTCTGGATGTACCTTTCTGGCATATAATGTTTTCTTTTTGTTCCTTTAGGTATAAAAGCAGGCATTATTTTTTCGTTTCCCAAGGCACTAACAAATGTTAAATCTGTCAATTGAGGTAAAACCCAATTTGAAAACCAAATATTTTGCCTCCTTTTTTTCTTTCTGTTGAAAACAGGTCTGGCACCTTACACTGGTTAAAAGATGGGTGGAAGATTACTGATGTCTCCTTGTTGTTGTGACAATGTTAATCTTTTTTGTTTTAAATTATTTTTATTTCAAAGGGCTGGATCTTCAGCTTTTGCCTTTTCACATCCCATGACGTCGGTGCTTTGTGTGAACCATTGTCACTGTCATATTGATCAGATAAAAAATAGAAGCCGTGTCTGACCTGCTTTTAGTACATTTTTTTTGTATGATGAATATATATGTGCCTCTACGCATGTCTTTTGGTATATACTGTGGATAATAAGTGTGTGAATGTCTATGAACGCTTAGCCTTGCACTTCTTTCTTACTCTGTAAATAGTTTCATTTCTCTTGAAATTTTCTTTGCATCCCATTTTCTCCCCACCTAATAGCATTCAGAAATGAATGCACAACATTGTTCTGGTGGAATACAGCACATTACTGTTTTGCTGCATCCTTTCGGAGTGTGTTTTCTGTCCTCCTGCCCGTCAGAACTGTAATGGGTATGAATATTGTGATTTCATACTGCCGCACTCTCATGAGTCCTCTGGTTTATCTCTTTGGTTAATGGCAATTCTTATAAAAATATCACGCGAATGTGGCTTCTGTGATTACGCCGCTTGGATTTTTATCTCAAAATCTCAAATGCCAGAAATGATCTATATTAATGACTGCACCCCTTGTTCATAACGGTGCTTTAATGTGCCAGTGAATCTGTTATTGCTTCAGGGATGGCTTTACTGAAAGACAGAATGCAAGATATCGATTTGAGTGGAGATTTCACCAAAATTCCCCTTATGATAAAACTTCTAACCGGTCTCATCATGCACTGTCTGAATCCACACTGACACGGATACTCTATCACAGACTATCTACGTGGTATGCTGATCAAACCTGAGATCCTAACTGGAATAAGGCCGGTACTCCGTGTGTGTGTGTGTGTGTGTGTGTGCGTGCGTGCGTGTATACAAATATAGACTCTGATACTACTGAAGGTTCCCCTTTTCCCCTTTCAGAAAAGGAGGGTGAGAGGGATGAGAATGTCTCCTGCCTCTAAAAAATATGTGTAACTGACTGTACTAATATTATGTTGTATTTAAAAAAAAATAAAGTGTTACAGTAACTATAGAAATTCTCCTATGGTGTTTGTACGGGTTATGAATGATATGGGAGTAAAGAGGTGCCACAGTTTAGATACAGTTTGGAACTTGCTTACCTGAAAAGCTGTAAAATATTTTCCTTTTGTAAAGAACCTCTATGAATGTGTTTGAAATCACCCCTGAAATTTACCTACAAAATTGATTTCCAAACAATTATTTTAAATATTTTTTAAGGTGCCTAAATGTAACCTATTGAAAATGAAGTACAGAATATAAAATATCAACAACTGAAAACATGGACAGGTTGTTACTTTCTGTAACATGCCAGCAGAGACACTCGAGTTTCTAGACACCAAAATTTGAACGGGGGAAAAAAGTAGACTGGCTAAAAAGTATTGTGCTAAGGTTCCCTATTTTTTCATTCTTTTCTTTTTTATTTTATAGCATTAAGACCGTCTTTGCTTTCACAGTTCATAAAGCTAATGTCTTTATAGTTTAAATTACTGGAACCTAAGAGTGAGTTTATGCTATTTGTGCATTTGGGTCTATACAATATCAGGAAATACTGTAAAACAATTAATTAAAATCCTGCTAAGGTTTATGAAGACTATTGCCATTTAAGTTCCATTGCAAATCTTACCTGTAATCTTTCGTGAAACACAAAAGAAGACATGTCACAAGACATGTTTATGACTGTAAATGCAGCACATGGTATACAATCACGGCCACTTCATTTGTTACATCTGTTCAACTGCCAGTTAATGCAAATACATATATTGTCAGATGTATTTGCTCATGTGCCTTCACACGCATATGAACTTTAGTAACATTCTTAATCCATAGTGTTTAATATCATGGAGCTATAACAGCTTCAGCTCTTCTGGGAAGAGCTTTAGCAGTGTTTATGGGAACTTCTGACCATTCTTCCAGAAGTGCATCTGTGAGGTCGGACACTGATGTTGGAGAGGTCTGGCTCACAGTCTCCACTCTAATCCATCCCAGAGGTGTTCAGGTTAAGGTCAGGACTCTGTGCCAGCAGGTCAAGTTCTTCCACACCAGACTGGCTCACCATGTCTTTATGGAGCTGCTTTGTGCACCTCTGTGCAGTCATGTTGGAACAGGAAGGGGCCATCCCCAAACTGTTCCCACAAAATTGAGAGCATCAAATTGTCCCAAATGTCTTGGCATGCTGAAACCCAATTACCAGATGGAGAAGTGTAATTCATCACTTCAGAGAACACGTCTCCACCGCTCTAGAGCCCAGTGGTGGTGTGCTTTACACCACCGTATCCAACGCTTTGCATTGCACTTGGTGATGTAAGGCTTGGATGCAGCTGCTCGGCCATGACGCTCTCTACACACTGTTCTGGAGCCGATCTGAAGGCCACATGAAGTTTAGAGATCTGCAGTGATTGACTCTGCAGACAGTTGGTGACCTCTGTGCACTATCCGCCTCAGCATCCGCTGACGCTGCGGTGTGATTTTATGTGACCTACCACTTTGTGGCTGAGTTGCTGTCATTCCCAATCACTTCCACTTTGTTATAATACCTCTAAAAGCTGACTGTGGAATATTTAGTAGAGAGGAAATTTAATGACTGGACTTGTTGCACAGATTGTATCCTATCACAGCACCACACTGGAATTCACTGAGCTCTTGAGAGCGACCCATTCTTTCATTAATGTTTGTAGAAGCAGTCTGCATGCCGAGGTGCTTGGTTTATACACCTGTGGCCGTGGAAGTGATTGGAACACCTGAATTCAATGATTTGGATGGGTGAGTGAATACTTTTGGCAACATAGTGTATCTAATCAGCCAGTCACGTGGCAGCAACTCAGAATTTACACAGTCAAGACCAACTGCTGAAGTTCAAACTGCATTAGAATTGGGAAGAAATTTAAGTGACTTTGAACGTTGCACGGTTGTTGCTGTGAGTATTTCATAAACTGCTGATCTACTGGGATATTCCCCACACAACCATCTCTAGGGCTTACAGATCCGAGAAGGAGAGAGAGAGAAAGATGTCTCAATCCAATAGGGCACCTTTGGGATTTAACATGGGATTCCCATCATGAATGTGCAGCTAGCAAATCTGAAGCACCTGTGGGATGCTATCATTTCAATATGGACCAAACTCTCAGGAATGCTGAATCTGTGCCAGTTCTGAAGGCGAAACCGAGGTCTAGCCCAGTGCCAACAAGGTGTAACCAATGAAATGGACAGTGAGTGTACATGTAATTGTCCTGAAAGCAAATGCTTACCTCGTCAGACTATAATGTGCTTAATGAAATGCACCACAGTAGTGGAAAAGTAATGACCCGGACCACAGGTGATCAGGCAATACATGTAGAGACACCTGCACAGGAGTGGAGTCATTTCTCAGACATACCCGGTATTGTTCATTAGTAGTTATTGTTCTATCACCACTAGAGGGCAGCCTTGTTGTTTGGTGAGAGTCCCAGCTTGACAGCAACAGAAATCCTTGTCTCATGTTGGGTAAAAGCAACTGTGAAGAGGAACTCTGAGGTAAAAGGGTTGTATATATATCATGTTTCATGTTTTCAGAGTAGGTTTGATCTCTCCAAAGAACATTTTTTTTTATCCCAGTAACCTTAAAAAACACGCACTGGTCCATCTGCGGGCATCATAGTAAAGCCTTCTGATGCTGAAAACCAAAAATGAAACCAAAAGCTTAAAATGGCTCCAAAGTTCAGCTCTTTAGTAATGACCATATATGCATGAAGAATAAAGTAATGCCACATGTGAATTAGAGATTTAAAAACTGTTAGTAGAATAAAGAAATCCTATTATTAGAGCACGAAGCTGCTTTCATGCTAATATCAAATATACCGTAGCGTTGGTCCCACTGTGGTAAAAAATATAAAACAGGTGGGTTTTCTCAGCTGTCCAGTTCACAGGTAAATTAGGGAAGCACACAGTGACTTTAATCTGGGATAAAGAGCTCTGAATGGTATCAGGATCTGAAACATTTTCCAAAATGTTAAAAAAAACCCCACCTCTTTTAAGATTTTTTTTTTTATCACCCAATGCTTACAAGAATGAATGTTTCCATTAGGGGGCACAAATGGTCCACATATCTGTATATACATCAAGGATGTATAACTCATTAGAGGCCATCTGCAGCCAGGATTACTGCACAGCATTCAGTGTGCTGTCTCCTTTTGTTGAATGAAACCTTCTGTGAAAACAAATAAAACTTAATTTTTGCCTCAAACACTCTCTTAATAGACTAAAAATAATATTGCACGCCTAAATCTAATGTTTTACACACAACTGTTCATCTGGGAGCAATAGTTGGAGCAGCATCCTGCTAAGATTGCACGTGGGTGGCACATTATGTCTTATATATGCATATGTGCGTTCTGTATGTGTGGACTCAGTCTCTCGGGTGTTAACACTTGCATTTCTTTACATATGTCTATATTACAGTTTTTTTCCCTACATAAGTTTGTGTGGGTTTATGTTGCATCATGCCTTTTGTTATTTATCAGGAGCTTTTGGTTTATGATGATTAAGCTGCCTTGTGCACCGTGCATTCAGATGAAGTAAATATCTCATCAAGCTTATCCTCCTGTCGCTCTTCTGCCTACATGTTTACATACCCTGCATGAGTGGAAATTCATATCATGTGCTAATTAGAACATCTCTAAAGTACGTTTTCCAGTAATGGAAAAGAATCATTGGAATTTAAGGCAGAAATGGGCTCTTGATATATCTCCCTTGGATGTGATTAATTCACAGTATTACACACTCAGACGGTCCTAAATCAAATGGCAGAGATAGTGATAATTGCCTTACAGCCTGCTTCCTGTCCTCTAACTATCAATTGCTTCCTCAGACTCCATCAATTTTCATACGCCTGCTTCTGGAGCAGCTCTCTGTCTCTCTCCCGGCTTCACTCGTCTCCATTGCCTGTCTCTGGATTCCTCTGTCTGTGAGTTGCACTACAAAGCTTTTTCTTCTCTTCTTCCCCTTTTAAATGCTTCATTTGCTTTATATGATTTGTATCAAGGTTACCAAGGCAATATGGGGTGGCCTTGGTCTCACATCGTGTTTTGTAATTAAAGGTTTGACTTGCTAGAGGGAACGGCTTTGTTCAGAGTTATTAAATCGCCTTCTCTTTTTGCCAGGTGACAGACAGCCAACTTCTTTTCCATCTCTCTTTTTTGATGAACCTCTTCTGTGCTGCCAGGTATTTTGTTCCCACATCCTTTGTTATTGTGGCATTTTCATATGGTCTCTTGCTTTTGTTATTACTTGGAGAAAAGCTTTGGGAAACTCACTGTGTTATGAGGGATGTAATCATATAAAGAATGGAACAATGCATTATCAGACTGTGAATTAGAAATGAGTCAAAATGGAAAATGCAATACCTGTCCTCCAGTCCCTCTAATGTACTCATAACTAATAATGGCATGATGCCACGGCATGTAGACACAGCAGAAGTGTCAAATATTTCTCCTCTAAAACCTAGTTTGCTCATGCAGGTAGATTTGTCTTCTTCGCAGCACTATTTGAAATCATAAATGTTTATTAAAAACACGGAAAAAAAGACTTGAAATATTTAATTGGTCTAAAGCAGTGGTAGGGAATTTAATTTCCCAGTGGGGAGCACTATTCCTCATCCCATGCCATCCCAAAGCTCAACAGAAAAACAAATCAGCATTTTTGCTGTCTTTGACTTTTATTCTGCAGTCACATGCTCGGATGGATGGTCACATTTCCTGGGTCGTTTCTCTGACTTGACGCAAAATGTGTAAACAATATGAAAACAAAACTGTGCGGTAGCCTATTATGCAGCTTATTACTCATAATGTCACAATAATAGCTGTTGAAAAAGCTAGCTTGTTGTTATCTGCAACTGCAGATACAAATAACCTTTCTATCCAGTCTCACACCACCAAAGAGTTACAACCTGCTGCTATTTTACAAATTAAGTTTGAGAGAAAAAAAATGATGGACAGCGCACACAGACTGTTCAAGATGGACGTAGCTAAGGCAACATCACCCACGACTCCTGAATTCCTGTTGTGAAGCCTCAGCTTGAGTGTTTACAAGACAGATTTTATTGTTTATTCGATGTGACCCAAGATGAGTGGGTGAACCTATAAACTGAGCAGTGTTCACAGAGGTCAGGTCAGAAGGCTGTTTTTCCACAGACTTCCACAGGACCACACGTCTCTTTGCAAAGACAGCTATTGCCATCTTGTGGCAGTCTTCCATCTTTCATCAATCTTTTACACTGCCTACGGCAATGCATGGATTTGCACCATTAATTAAATATTTACTGTAATTTGATACATTTTTAATCAAATTAAAATCAGCAATGTGGAGCTTTGAGTACTAAAATATTCTTCTGCAGTTGTTTTTCCTCACTTGATGGATCTTTCATACGAATTTACATTCTGTTTAAAGTTTAGCCTGAGTTTGAATTAGAAACGTTCTCCGTAGCTTTACAGCTCTTTAGGCCGGTATGTTATAAACCACAATTACAGCTCAGCTCTCTTTAATGGTGCTTTCTGCACTGTGTTGAATGTCACTGTGCACAGCGCAGCATTCAGCGCAGCATTCAGCAACTGAATGTACTTTACAGTGTTTATTCTGGTATTTCTAAGAATTTCTGCTTTTTCCCTCATCAATCATCGTACTGTGCATTGCTAAGCAGACTGTGGTAGAGAGATAAAGGCTATGAGAATAAAAAGCATACAATAGCGATAACAGGGTTGATGAAGCAAACTTAAAAAGCAATTGCGAGGCTGATGATAGCTTTAAAGTTACACAGTAACGATGTCACTGGCTTCATAAAAGGCGATAATGAGGCACTGGCTCATTGTATATTTAAATGCTAATATACTTAAAATGAAAACAGAATGGAAAAAAAGAGAGTGTTGAATAAGCTCACCAGCACTGCATTGTCCTTGCTAACATTGATACATGTAGCACCTCTTCCACGGCACTGTCAGAATTTAATATTAGCCTCATAGATTCAGTCTCTTCCAGATGAGACACTTCTTACCTCCTCTTCATCTTTGCAGTTGCCTTGATGCTACTTGCTTCACCAATCAGCTCGCCCACTGATCGGGCCTATTCATCATGAGCTAGTTGAGGAGATACTGGGGGCTGGCAGAGGTGAGGAAGAGGCACGTATGTCCTATCTGAAGGTCTCTCTCTCTCTCTCTCTCTCGGCCGAATCCGCAGCTGCTCAAGGATAATGAATTCCCCCCTCTGACCCTTTACCCTTTCTGTATACAGCAGGGTTACAGACTCCAAACACATTATACCCAGATAACCAGAAAGTGGAAACTTTAAGATGCCTGGTCTCCATGTTTTCCCCCTCGCAGCAGGCTGGTGCTAGAGCAGCTTAGGGGGTAGATAGACTTGTTTTGTGGGTGTTATTGTTTGAATAACCTTTTGCTCAGAGTTGAGTTGAGATATGACAGCCCATACTTCATGCCTCTGCAGCGCAATTAATTCACTGTAACCTGAAAATGTTTGGAGTACCTTTGCTGTGTCACAATCGCTTGATTTTGTTACTTTCAGAGGAAGTCAGCTCTGCATTAACACTGCAAGTCCAAAGTTGGAATTTGGACACAGTGTATGCATCAGTGTGGCTTATTTAAAAGCTGAATAAAAGCTTGTTATGCTTTTCACCAAATATTAAACCCATACTTAATGTATCTTTTCTTCTTATCAAAGAGTCTATACGTTCCATTTCTGAAAACCGGTCACCTGCCAAAGAGTCATCCCCTCCTCTTCCTCCCCCGTCACTGCCAAAGTATGAATTTTCTCAAAAGACTCCAGATGGCTCGGGATCATTCTGCTGTGGCCCATCTGCATGCTTCCTCTGCCGATCTCTGTTCCTTCATACACAGTATTCAATTACACGTGCACCTGCAGCGCTGCTTTCAATTTTCAGACGGAAGTATGAACTGGCTTTTCATGCTTGTTGCTATAGAAAATGAGGAGCCATTTCAAGTTTCTGTGCAGTCGCTGCTGTTAGTATCTTTAGGGGTTTCTATATTGTAAATTACGGTCGAAGAGGTTTTATGACGGATTGGTTAAAGTGACTTCCGCTTTCCTCTCGGTGAATGATGAAAGTCTTGAGCAAGACAGAACAATGCTCTTTCTGTAGATGATTGGAGTTATCTGTTTTCGGCGATAACTCACAATGTAATGCTTGTATTGTGCAACTGGATGGGCTCAGTTATTGTGACTTTTTCAGGGATTACATCCACACCGGGGATTAGTAGCGAAATTGTTAAATTGAATTTTGGGGAGGTACAGAGATGATAAAGGCAAATGTTGCTCTGTGGCATATTGCCTCAGCATTGCTAAATACACTTGCTCTTCTTCAAAGAGCGGAAGACCTGAGAGCCGCTCGAAACTGGCAACCCTCTCTTATCCCCCTTTTTACAGTCTTAACCGGCTTAGTCAGCAACAGCTGAGCACCCAAAGAATGACGGATGTTGTGTTTTTGATTGTGAGACCCTGCATTAAATATATATACATAAAGCTTACAAGGATGTATTGCATTGTTGGGCTGTCAAACTCATCAGCAGCTTTATGTTTGAGGCTTTGTAATAACAATGGAGTCGGTGACTCACCGGTGACACAGAATGCAGTTCCTCTCTGATCTGTGCAGTTCTTCAGCATCTGTTGTTGTGCTTTCATGCCTTTTTCTCCAGTGTCTTTACTCTCATTTACCTATTCATCAAACATTTCTAGATATGCATTTAAAAGGTAAGAATAAAGCAAAAGGAAAAAAAATGCTGGGCTGCATCCTTTTAAAAGAAGAGCTTACTGCTGTCAGAAGGTATGAGCTGCTGAAGAGGTCACAAAAAGTGTCTTGGTCAAGCAAAATTTTTAAAAATGTATTTTACATAAACTTAGAATTATAAATTCTGATTTTGAAGACCAACAGCAGTTTAAAAAAAAACCCAAACTGTTATTATTTTACCAGCAACACGACTCCAGATGAATACTATGTTGCCAAGTTTGGCTACGGAGCAACAAAGATGCAGAGTTTGAAAGCTAAAGAACACTAATAACCTGGCAGAGATCATGAAAAATGCAACAATAATCACGAAGCTTTAGTTGACAGTTCTGTGCGTATTCTTTTTTTTTTTTTTTCTGGCTGGCCTTTGTAAATAGCTGTGAAAAAGAATTACTTCATGTCTTCGACTACCAGCGGTGAGCATCAGAGAAAAGCAGTACAGTAAAACAGCACATGAGGGGAAACTTTAGAGCCACAGGTGGTTTTAGTCACACATCTATGATGGTTTCTTTATCCCAACCTTGTAATATCAGAAAAAAATGATCTTTCTTTGTTAAAGGACCCACAATAATCTAAACCTCCAAGTCCCTGTGTACATGTTACATGTTCACTTTCTTATCTGTTGAGGAGGTGAGTTGGGAGTATTAACGGAAGGACTGCGACGATATAAGAAAGAAGAGAACCTCCGTGCCCATCCCTCTGAAACAATTCATATAATGTGATGAGTGTATCTTGACAAAATCTAAATAGAAGTGTCTGAGGGAAAACAAGGAATGGTTGGTTTGGAACTCCCAGCTCTGCGAGGCTCCATGAGGCTGATAGATGGCTCTCAGCCCGACAGCACTGCCACAATGACTAAATCACAGAGAGGAGGGGCAGGGCTGATAAAAACTCTGCGACTGTCACACTGTTTCTGATTAAGGTTTTCTTTCAGCCCCTCCATTGTGGGAAATCAGTACTTTTACACTTGCTGTGAGAATTTTAAGAGAGATGCTTGAAGAATCTTGTGATCTTAATTAACATGAGCAGCAGTTCTGTGGGAGCATGAAACGGTGTGTATTTAACATGTTTTATAGATAAGTAAAGTGAATCTTGATGTTGAGTTTAGATTTTGGACAAAGGATTTGAGGTCAGAGTTAATTGCATTGACATGACCGCCTGATTTCAGGAGCCTCTTTTGCTAAGAGGCTAATTGGAAGGACATAAAAAGCCTTTTAGCTGTATTTCATTTGCAAACAATTTGAAGATTAGGTAGATGCTATGTAGAATTCATGCCAGTACTTTAAAGTAAAAAAGCAAACAAACAAATAAACAAATACATCCGGCTGTAGATTTTTTTTTAAATGTTATGCTTACCTCAAATAAATTCCTCCTCTGAAGATAACAGAGGTTTGCATTTTTGCTGGAAACCCAAGAGTCCTTTGTAAGAAAATGCCCTTGAAAGGGACCATAATGTATTTTAAGCTACATGAAGAGCGACTCTTTGTGGTTTAATGAAGCGCACACCCACACACACTTGTGAGTCAGCTCGCTCTGCTACTGCAAAATTAAACTTGGCAACAACAATTTTAAGATTATGTAGCATTTATAAAATGTTAATATTTTTTTAAATATTGGCCCTCCAAAATGGACATGACAAATATAAACACTTATTCTTAAACACTGTGCAGGTTTTGAGCCACCATTCATTTATAGTTTGCTTGGAAATGGGTGCAGTAATTTTTTGAAATGTGTGCAAAGAAATATGGAAATGCAGTATAGAAAGGCAAACAGAGGATTTGAAAGTCAATATTTGGTGTGTGGTGTGAAATCTTAGGCAAGCTTTCTTGTCATTTCTTAAAGTAGTCTTCTGATAATATTTCTCTGTGAATAATTCCATCAGTTTTAATGATCAGTTTTAATGAACTCTCCAACACCACTGGTCGAAATGCAGCCCCAAACCACGACAGAGCCGCCACTGGGCTTTGCAGATGACTGTAGACACTCACTGTTGCACCTCTTCCATAAATATTGACGATGATTTGAGCCAAAAATTTCAAATTTGAATTCATCACTCCGTAACACCTGTTACCCCTCATTTTCAGTCCAGCTCTTGTGGCATTTGGTATATCTCAGCCTTTATCTGTTGGCCTTTGTCATACTGAGGTCTTACATTGACCCAGAAAGTAGACTCAAGTGAGAGTTGGTGAGTGCAAAGTGTTTATTCATAGTTAAGTGACTGTGCAATGGTGAAGTGGTAGCGACAGGAGGGCTGGGCTGTAATGAAGTCTTACACACGGGAGCCCTGCAGGACAGCAGAGATAGTGTTCGCAGACTCCCGGAAGGGAGCTGTGGCTCATGGAATTTATTTTGATAGTTGGAGATGGCTGTAGGAGAGGTGAGTCTACGGTTAGGAGGAGTACTTGGGCAGCAGGTTTCTAAAGGAGGGTGAGTGAAGCAGGTGAAGAGGGGGCAGGGAGGTTAGTCCTTTACTGAATAGGCTTCCAAGTGTTCCTGTCTGGGCAGGTAAGCAGTGCTAGAGGCTTTCACTGGTCTGTGAAAAAAGAATTTCCAGTGAGGTTGGTTTTCCAAAGGACCACAGGACAGCAAACTACAAGAGACAATGGGTTAACTGACAAGCATAAATATAGAGTGCAGGTAATAGAGTGGTGACCCAAGCTTCACCATGATGATGAGGATGCTCTGGCAAGGAACTCAGGTAACGTTCAGACTTGAAATACCCTGCACATGATTAGCTGATTAGGGACAGGTGCAGAGAGGACGGAGACCAAAAACGGGGAGCTAGCCCCACACTTCCCCGTGTGACTTATAACCAAAGAAGTTAAACACAACTTCAAACCTTCATCCAACTGCCCCATAACACTCTTTATTAAGAAGCTTCAACACTTGTAATCACCCTTTATGCTGCGAGGTTGTGTTCTTCAGATTTCATTTCTCTACAGTTCTGACTGCACGCACACAAGGACGCAAGCTTCACTTGCTTCCTATATAGGAATCATTTCCACATAACATTTCACTAGATACCTCTAATGGAATGAACAGTAAGAAAAACAAATACTTACATGTTCTTAATGTAGTTTCCAACAACACTAAAGTACATAAACCTCTGAAGATTACAAACAATAAAGGAAGCAAAATACACGGTGAGCATGGGTTTCAGCTCACACATACAGTACCAGTCAAAAGTTTGGAATCAGAACAAATCAGAGCCAAAGCAGAACAAATCTGAAATGCTTTTGGCTTTAAATGGACAAACTACTGATATCAAGATCAGTTTAATCAGTCTGTGAGAACAGTTTTTACATCTCCTCGGTTTCTGAGCTCTGAGGGCAGCTTTTTAAGATGATGTAATAGTGATGGAATCAGGGTTATTCCAGCTTGGACTTCAAAACTGATATTTTAAGAAGTCAATGTTGGACACATGAGGTGTGGGGAGTGAAAGCTGTGTTTACCTGTCAGACAGCGAGTCTTGTTTGACAGGTAAACACATCTTTGATCTGCACCGTTGCACATTTGAGAAAAACAAATATGCTAACACAATTCGCATTTACATTAAATAAGAGCTGAACCTTTGTGTACCCAAATGTCTGCTACTTTAACTTTGAATGTTACTCATTGTGGATAGGATGTAATAAATTGTTGGAATGCAGTTTTCCTTTTGCTCACCCAGCTGTAAGGATATAAAGTCATACATTCAGAGATATTCAGAGTCAACAATGGAGGAACTGGCTTATCTGTATCTCTTGATTTAAAAAAACTGCAAAAAAGAAAACTCTGGAGTCTACAGTTATGAGAACAACAGGCTTTGTCAATGATATTTTTTATGCATTAAATCTGGATGTTGTAAAATGATCAGATTACGGTGTGTCTGTCACACTCATGGCCACCACCCAAAAGTCCAAACCCGGGTATATGCAAGCACAGATGGTGGTGCAGTTGGAACACATATACATATTGAATATAAGCATATTAAACCAAGTGAATGGGAGGAAGAACAGATGCTGTATTAATTTACTTGCTGTTAATCCAATACTCTGTGGCATGCCACACACTCCCCTCAGCACGAAGGTCTGCTGACATAGAATTGGTATTCTTCTGCAGGCACAACTTTCTGGGGTAAATATTTATAGAGGGGACTGGCATGAGGTGATAAGGAGTAGGGGTTCATTCATGATAACACGCGGGAATTTACACAGAATATTTAATCAAGCACTAGTTTATATCTCTGGGACAATAATGTTTCAAAGCTTTTAAAGGCCTACCTTGAAGCATTTTGGCAAAGGTCAAGGAGGATTTCTACAAAGTTTTATTCGCCCCAGAGCACAGTGCTATTTAGTGGCTGCATTTATAGTGTTGTAATAATCACTGACAGAAAACGTGGAATATTTGTCCCAGAATACATTGTGCTCGGGGCTTACTGCTGAACATTAAAAAAAAGCTATCTGAACGCACACAACATGCAAAATAAAAACCAAACTCGCAGCTGCATATTCTGATATGGAAATATCACAGAAAGAGTTGTATTATGTTTGCTCCTAAATGGCCACTGCCTCGTTCCTTCAAGACAACTATTTTTCTGTTTCTGACTTTGGCCCCGAGCAGCCGTATGCAAAAGAATGATAAAAAAACAAAAAACAAAAAAACAGTCATGCTAACAGCAGTGATTTCAGAACTGCTGGTACTGTGAATCCCTCCTCTGTGCAATGCTTAATTTGGGAATCTTTGTTTGCCATATCAGTAACCACTTCCATTTGAAATATGATAATCATTTTCAGCATTCACAAGGTGTGACAGAGAACACAGCTGATACGTGAGCATGCAGCAGGTATCAATATATAATTCAGATCGCAAGTCCTGGAGCACCGATATTCGCATCTGAATAGGCCTTCAGTTAATAGTTTTACTTCCAGCATAAAAGCTAAGAGCAAAAATGAAATCCTGGTGTGAACTATTCAAGTGACTGACTCAGAGGGTCACAAATAAGAGTCTCTATATTTAAAACGGCAAATCTTTCAACTAGAATAAATGTTCATATGTTTGTATGATCTGTTATTAAAATGTATGAATGAAATACAGAGACTGCCTTTCCACAGAAGACAGCCTGACAGGTCAGAAAATGAGGTTTGTGTTTTTGTCAGAGCTGCTATATGGTAACAAATGTAGCCACATGTTAAAGTTAAACAGCCCCTGGCAGGAATGAGCATGATTGCATGTAAAATATGTGCTGGTTTTTATCACACCAGAAACTTGGAAACCTAAAATAAGCTTCTAACAGTGCTGGGTGTAACATACTGCAAATGAATGTGTTAAAGTAATCAGATTACAGTTATTAATCACATTATATTGTCACTTGTCAAACATACGTTCTTCAGTTATATGGATGATGGAGAAAACATGTTTTTGCACAACAAAATGCACATTACTTCTTATTTATTACACAAAGAGACAGGAATGAGCAAACTGTGCTCAGTCCAGGACCAAACCTTTAACCCGAACCATAACCCATTCCTCACCCTAACAAGTAGCTTTTGTGCATAAATCTCACCAGAAAGAAAGTGGACAAGAAGGAAAAACCAACTGAAGCAAATGTGCAAGACTCAAACTCAGACCGCTAAAATGGACTTGTTCTTAAATAATTCACTTCAATTCAATTTTATTATATAGCACCAAATCGCAACAAACAGTTGCCTCAAGTGAGCCAAAGACCCTACAAGGATTAAAGAGAAAACCCAACATGCAGAGTGCTCTGTTGGGGTGATACGGTACTATGAGGTCTTTAAGATAAGATGGATTATTCAAGACCTTTGTATGTGAGGAGAAGGATTTAAAAAAAAATTCTGGACAAACAGTGCTTTTCTACTCTGCATGAGCACTCATGCTCATGTAGAGTGCTTTATAGAGCATGTCTCATTCACCCATTCACACACACACACACACACACACACACACACACACGCACACACACACACACGCA
>VUQK01028618.1:5677-21100 GCA_015106715.1 Bujurquina vittata | reverse complement strand
ACTCTTTCACACAGGGCCATGGTGGTTTGGATTTTTTTTCACCTTTACTACTAAACACCTTCATTTACAACTTGCATTTTGTGTTTACTTGTGTTGTCCTTGACTATTGTTTAAATTGGTTTGATGTTCCGAAACACTTAAGTGTGACAAACATGCAAAAAAACAGGAAATGAGGAAGAGGGCAAACACTTTTTCACACCACTGTAGGTTACAACCAAGTGACATTTAGCTTAGCTTAGCTTAATGTGAAGACTGGAAATGTGGGAAGTAGCCTGTTTCTAAAGGTAACAAAATCCAAGAAATAGTCCAAAGATATCCTTTCCTGCTGTAGCTTCATCGGCCCTAACATCAGGCTGGATGAGTGTGTGCACGGGTAGTGTTCCTGGCATCATGTCGGTGCCCGAAGTGCGGTGGAGAGTAATATTTGATAAGCACTATATAAATGTAACAAATGTACAAGAGGATCTGACTTTAAATACTTAAGTGTCTTAAATTAACAGGTTACGCTGTTTGATGCGCATAAAACATTTTTAGTCTTTCATCTGCAGCACTGGCAGTGATAAATGGAACAGATGCAAACGCACAATTCAAACTGGTAACTTTGCACAGCGTGAGGTTTAGGTGCCCTGTATTTAGGGCATATTTAGGGCACTTTATTTAGGCTCACAGAACAATAAAACCATTTTAAATTTGCTTGCAGCAAATGGACACTATGACTGGCCAGTAGGTGGTGATTTTGTACATGATGATCTCAAGCAAAGTACAGGGTTCATAACAAGGTTAACCCTTAAGTGACATTTCTTAGCCCCAAATCTTGTAGCGGTGACATCAGGCAGCAGCTACATATTTGCCATGCAAACCTAAGAGTAATATCCAGCTCTGTAAACGCTGACATTTGTGTAATAATTCACATTTAATGTAAAATAATGCTGCTGAAAATCCCAAAAGGACGGATGCAGGCGAACAGAGTGACCTGATGACAACAGAAGAGATCCAAGTAGAGGCGCAGTATCAGCTCAAAGTGTGGAAAGGATTCTTGATCTGCATCCCTTATGCAGCCAGTATTGGAGGAACCGCCACGCTGACGGGCACAGCACCCAATCTCATTCTGATTGGACAGCTGAAAAGGTAACTGTGTGTGTGTGCATCTTTTAAACAGCTGAATGTGCAACGTAAAACTGAACAGTTTATGTATATAACAGTGATAATTGTGTCTTTCACAGCTACTTTCCAGATTGCGATCTTATCAATTTTGGCTCTTGGTTTGCGTTTGCTTTCCCACTCATGCTCCTCTTCCTGGTTTTGGGATGGCTATGGATTGCATTTCTCTACGGCGGCTTGAATGCAAGGTTGTGTATTCTTTGATTTTGGATTTTCCAATAATACTATCAGCATTACAGGACACAAAACTTGGACTATTTCATGAGTAAGTTTTTAATTTTATAAGAAACAATGTGTTTACAGATTGTGCTTCGCAAAAAATGACAGAAGATCCCAGGCGGAAGCCAAAGCCAAGGCCATGATAATGGAAGACTACAGAAACCTAGGGCCCATAAAGTGAGGACTTGTGCAATATATGCCGAATGAGAACACTTCTAGGACGGTGTCTTTCACTCACTTTCATTCTCCTTTCATGATTTCAGCTTTGCAGAGGGAGCGATCTCTTTCTTTTTTGTACTGTTTGCCGTTCTCCTGTTCACAAGGGATCCAAAGTTTGTCAGCGGCTGGTCTGTGTTTTTCAAAAAAGGGTAAGAAAAGCTCACTTTTATTTCCTTGTACGAAAGCAAGCACATTATATTCTGCTTCTGTGCTCCGTTATCTGTCCGTTTCAGTTGGGCTCCTCTTGTTGTCCTGCAGGTACGTCTCAGACGCAGTCACTGGTGTCATCATCGTGTCGATATTGTTCTTCTTTCCTTCACAAAAACCTTCTCTGAGATGGTGGTTTGACCCTCAAGGTCAGTGACGGCACATGGCATTTATGATGGTCTGATTAATAACATATGCAGGGTTTTGTATTGCTCTGAAAATTTATGTAATTCCACTTCACCGAAACCACCAAGTTTGTTAAAGATCAGGTTGGAGGTGTTATTAACTGAGACCAGATATCTGCGGAAAAATTAAAAGGCTGTCTCTCTGTTTCCAGAGCAGCGTTTGCAAAACACAGAAATTAAGCTGAGGAATGTTAATGATGTAGATTAGAGAGTCTGAGGAAATTTCCCGTCTGAAAGTGAGACTGTAGTCTCTCTGTTTCTGTGATTAGAATAATCTCTCAAAGCTATGTGGACACACTTTAGGGTTTTTGCTTGTGTGTTTGTGTGCACTGGTATTTTGTATTACTTGTGTTGTAGCAGCATACCCAAACAGTCCCTTTAATAGTCCAATCGTGGTGAATCTCCTCTTTTTGAGAGATGAAAAAAAAAATATTTATAATGTAAACCACTTTGTCTGGTTAAGTTAAAACACCAAAATGTAAATCAGTGTCCTAAAATACTGGAAACACAAGTCTCTGTGTGTGTGTGTGTGTGTGTGTGTGTGTGTGTGTGAGTGAGAGAGAATACACTATATTTCCAAACATATTCACTCATCTGCCTTCACACACATAACTGAAGTGATGTCCTATTGTCCATCCATCCTCCTCCATCTCTGTACAGGTCGGCAGCCTGTCGAAGGGCTAACACTGTGTTATTCTTAATCCATTGGGTTTAATATGATGTCAGCCCACCTTTGGCAGCTATAACCGGTTCAACACTTCTGAGAAGGCTTTCCACAAGGTTCAGTAGTGCGTTTATGGGAATTTTTGACCATCCTTACAGAAGCACACTTGCCTGTTGGAACAGGAAGGGGCCATCACAAAGTCATGAAATTGTCCGAAGTGTTTTGGTATGCTGAAGCATTAAGAGTTCCTTTCACTGGAACTAAGGGGCCAAGCCCAACTCCTGAAAAACAACCCCGCACCATAATATCCCCCTTCCATCAAACTTTACACTTGGCACAGTGCAGTCAGACAAGTACCGTTCTCCTGGCAAGCACCAAACCCAGACTCATCCATCAGCTTGCCAGACAGAGAAGCACGATTTACCACTGCGGAGAACACGTCTCTACTGCTCTAGAGTTCAGTGGCAGCGTGCTTTACACCACTGCATCTGGCACTTTACATTGTGCTTGGTGATGTAAAGCTTGGGTGCAGCTGCTCGACTATGGAAACAAATTCCATGAAGCTCTCTACACACTATTCTTGAGCTCATCTGAAAGCCACATGAAGTTTGGAGGTCTGTGGCGACTGACTCTGCAGAAAGTTGGTGACCTCTGTGCACTCTGTGCCTCAGGGTGCACCGACCTCACTCTGTAGCTTACGTAGCTTACCACTTCGAGGCTGAGTTGCTGCCATTCCCAGTTGCTTCCACTTTAACATTTGACTGTAGAGGGAAATTTCATGACTGGACTTGTTGCACAGGTGGCATCCTATCACAGTGCCACGCTGAACTCCTGAGAGCGATCCATCCTCTCACAAATGCTTGTAGAAGCAGTCTGCATGCTTAGGTCCTTGCTTTTATACACCTGTGGCCATGGGAGTGATTGGACCACCTGAATTCAATGATTGGAATGGGTGAGTGAATACTTTGAGCAATATAGTGTATGAACTGTACGCACATGTTCTGTCTGTGTGTGTGTGTGTGTGTGTGTGTGTTCAAGACTTGAGGCATGCGAGTGTGCGGCTTTGTATGTTATGTTCAGCTGGCCAAATAAACCACTGGATGCTGGAAAAGAAAGCAAACAGTGGGGTTCAGCTGTCAATGAGGGTCACATTTTTAGAATAGAATTGGACTTTGAGCTCAAACTAAAAACAGCCAGTAACAGAAGTACAAAAACATGGTAAAACTACAAATACTTAGTGTAAAGCATCAAAATGTCAAATATATATTTCCCTTGACTATGAGGAAGAGCGGGTTTTCTGCTCATCACATGAGTTTGATCCCCAACACATGCATGTCTTGTGTCTTGTGTACGCCGAAGTGCATTTTTGAACTACCCATTTAGTAGTTTAATGATTTTACACTCATACTGTCTCAGCTGATAAATGATTTTTATTTTTTTTTTAATTGTGATTATAACGCACAACAAGGTTTACACTGTGCTACAGATAATATCCAGTTCCTAAATATTTCACCCTGCCTTTTTCCTCAGCCTCAAACACTCCTTATGTGCCCCTGCTGTCGTGGAAGAAAGCCCAGGAATCTGTTCCCTGGAATATCATTATGCTGCTCGGAGGTGGCTTCGCCATGGCCAAAGCTTGTGAGGTAAAGATGTTACCCAGGGAGAAATCTTTACAGCTCAATGATCATACGTATTAACAATAACACATATAATACTTAATGCATATGTGTTCATTTGTGAGTCTTGACAAGTTTTTCTTGTATTCTTGTTAACTTTTGCACAGCACCAGGCTAGCTGTGTCCATCTGTTTCCAGTTATTATGCTAAGCTAACAGCTCTGTCTAATAAACCGTGTCGCTGCTCTCCTCCTCCTCCTGTTGTCACTGCTGTTGTGCTTTGTTTGATTCAAGTCCTCAGCTTTGGTTTATTATGTTGTGATTTGATCTTTAGCCCTTAACCTCTATCGTTTGGCATTCTGCAGGAGTCTGGACTTGCATCCTGGATTGGAGGCCACCTCCAGCCTTTGGCTGAGGTCCCTCCTGCTGCAGCTGTGATGTTGATCACTGCAATCCTGGCCTGTTTCACTGAGTTCGCCAGCAACACTGCCACCATTATCATATTTCTACCTGTCATTGCTGAACTGGTAAGGCTGGTCTGGTCTGCAAACGTCTTCATATGTCAATTTGTCTGTGCAAGGCAATTAATACAAACTCGTGGCATCATATCAGTGCAAACACACTGACAAAGAGGACCATTAGGGAGGCAAACTGGACGAAGTGAAGGTTGATGGCCTTGTCCTTAATGTTACTCAGAGCTTTAGTGGGCTTGTTAAACTCTTGCAACACATGTTTGTAGCCTGTTGGCCATGACCTGTTAGGCAATTGGGCCCACGTACCAAGGATAACTGCTCAGAGAATTAACAGCATGTAATTGTATAGGTTGGGTTTAAATTTTGAGACGCTTAACTTTTAGTACAAACGCGCGCTTCTGGAACTGTATCTGAATTTGAGCGGGCATATGTTCATTGGCTGATTCAGTCTTTAGTGCATGCACAGCTATTAGTTTTATGATGACATTACATGAGCAGAAGATGGATATGATTTAATGTTCTTACAGTATGTATTAGTTGTGTTAATTCAGTGGCAAAGAATGAATGACCTTGTTACATTTTACACTGAAAGGAGCAATGCAATCGCAGCCTCTGTACCTTATTTTAGGAAAGCAAAGACGAAGCATATAAAACTTATATATATATAACATATAGTTATAAAAATGTTAAATTAAGCAGGCTACATTTAAAAATACCTTTGGATATAGGGATATGGTTGTCAAATGACAATGTTCCTTTTTCTTTCACCGTTGCCCTCCCAAAGTACTTTCAGTGCAAGATTCTAGATGACGTATGATTTATCTTCCCACAGGTGAACTTCGTAAGGTTTATACATGCCAACAATTCTGCTAAATAAAATACGTTTGCAATAATTGAATGGAATTTTTTTCGTGTTGCATTGGTGGACAGTCATGCTGAACATGGCCTGTTTAAAATAATGAGATCTGCGTATGTGCAAATATTCTCCGTGAGTCGACAGCTCAGGTTTCAGACTGTTCTTAACTCTGGCTTTTAGAGATTTATTCATTTTTACTCTGATCTGTATCGTATCGTGGAGAGGGGACATCCCTAATATAATCTTCTCAGACACACAGTTTTAGCTTTGAGCGCAGAAGCCCCACCTGCTCTTCAGACCTTCTGTTTACAAGGAGCGGCCAATTAGAATAGAGTTGGCTTAAATAAAGGGGGAAGGAGCCTTTAATGACTTGTTTCAGACAGCTGAAGGTCTGCAGTAAGCTCCAGTATGTGATAAATAAGGACTATTTTGAACTGCCACACAAAGATACTCCTAAGAATAAAAATATGGTGCTGGGACCTTTTTTTTTTTTCTCCGCAGGCTATTCGTGTTTCAGTGAACCCTCTGTACTTCATGATACCTGCAACAGTAGGATGTTCATATGCCTTCATGCTACCAGTATCCACACCACCCAACTCTATTGCCTTTGCATCTGGACATCTCATGGTCAAAGACATGGTACAGTAAGATCCTCACGTTTATCTTTCGACCTTGAAAATATCTCAAAGATTACAGCTTGTTTTCTGTCTCTGGTTCCTCAGGTGAAAACTGGCTTTGTGATGAATATCCTGGGTGTCCTCTCAGTCACTCTGGCAATGAATACGTGGGGCATTGCCATGTTTAATTTGAATACTTACCCTGAGTGGGCTCAACCAAATAACAAGTCTGCACTTGTGACCAACATGCACTTCTCTGTGGCCCAATCACTCAATGTCACGGTTTGATCACACACCAGATTTCAGCATGAAGGTAGAATCATCAGAAGAGTGAGCAGGGAGGAAAAAACTGAAGTACATCCAGTTATGGGAAGAGGTTTACATGCACTCATCATTGGCATGAATGTCGTGGTAATTTTGGGCTTGTAGTGATTTCTTTGAACTGTTCTTTTTCCCGGGTGGAATGATTGTGCAGCATGCATCTTTGACTCAATAGCATACATTTATAATTACTTCAAAAAACAAGAATTGGGTGCACAAGTTTTTAAAAATTATGTTGGATTTTCTGTAGTCCACACAGGGTCAAAAGTATGAGTTAAATGTCCCTTAGTAAACTGCACGGCGACAAGATGCTTTTTAAAACTATCAACAAGCTTATTGCATAATTCTGTCTGGATATTTGACCACTCTTCTTGTCAGAATTAGTTCATTTAAATTGGGTGGGGTTCCTGGTATGGATCCAGCTTTCAAATGTAGTCCACAAATTTTCAGTAGGGTTGAGGTTGGTGCCTTGGGAAGGTCATTTCAGAAGCTTAACATTAGCCTGCTCTAATCATTGATATGTTTGGGATCATTGTCCTGTTGGAGCACTCAGTTGTGTCCAAGTTTCAACTGTCTAGCTGCTGATTTGAGGTGAATCTGGAGGTATTTCCATTGACTTTATTCAATGTACCAGCACCAGTGGCAGGAAAACAAGGCATCATGCTACCACCGTCATGCTCGACAGCTGGTCTAGGGTCCTTAGGTTTGAGACCCTCCCCTTTATGCCTCCAAACATCTTTTGTCATTGTGGCCAAATAGCTCAATCTTTGTCTCGTCTATGTGAGCAGCTGCAAATTTCAGTTAATCTTGAAGGTATTGACATGGGCTTCCTCTGAAGGGTGGCTGGCCTCTCCCTTAGAGATATGGTGGAGTACAGCCATTGGGGAGGGGCTCAGAGCAGAGCTGCTGCTCATCAAAAGGAGCCAGTTGAGGTGGTTCGGGTATCTGTCTAGGATGCCTCCTGGGTGCCTCTTGGATGAGGTGTTCCAGAAGATGCTGGAGAGATTATATCTCTCAGCCTGGGAATGCCTTGGGGGCTCCCCCCGGATGAGTTGGAGGAGGTGGCTGGGGAGAGGGGGGGCCTGGCCTTCTCTGCTTAGGCTGCTGCCCCTGCAACCAGGGCTGGGATAAGCGGAAGAAAATGGATGGATGGATGGATTGAAGTCGTTGATTTTGGGGCATGGGCTTCTTTCCTGGTCGGCACCCTCTCAGTCCGTGGCAATATAACACTCGTTTCACTGTGGACTGACGCTGGTGATCGAGCAGCTTCCAGTTGGTAGGAGGCTTGAGCCTTGGTGGTCCTGGGTTGTCCCTGAACATTCTAACCAATTTCCTCTCATCTGAAGGTGACAGTTTGGATCTTCTTCCAGGCCTTAGCAAGGTGGTGAGAAAATACTGGTCGAATATTGAGCCAGAAGCTTGCTGATGGCTACCAAAGGCGTCTTGTCAAGGTTCAGCTTGTTAAGGTGTATTTAACCAAATATTAGTGGGGGTGTATGAATACTTTTGACCATGTGGGTTAGAGAAAATCCAAAATAAACTGAAATTGTGCACCCAATTCTTTTTTCTTTTTTTTTTTTTTAGCCGTTAAATCTAGAACATCAATGTTGGGTGGTGACAGTGGCAGCGTTATAAAACTCATGTTGGTGTTCTGGGTTGTTGCTCGATGCACGTGCGATCATTGCACCCTGAAAAAAGAAGACGTTCATGCCCATGATGTCTGTAAACCTCTGCCCGTAACCGTATCTATCCTGCCATAGCCAGAAAACGGAGTTTCAGTCGTTTGTGACGCGTTTCAAAGCTTATCCTGTGACTATACTGTAAATCTTTTTACTCTCTCAAAGGTGTCGATTTTGTGTCGTGAACAGATTTGGTGCAACAAGTGTAAAGTTAAAGATGATGAAGTGAGTTTAAAGCTGCTGAAATATTTTACTCTCTGCTTTCACAAAACGGAACCAGAGCAACATTTAACCTCAAAAACAGCTTTGAGAACTGAAGAGTGTTTTATATTTTTAAATGTCCAGTCGGACTGCAGACTGTGCTGTTTGCATTGCTACTACAGGCTGACCTCTGCTGGAAGAAGGAAGGAGACTGTGAATAACACTTTATAAAGTGTATATTTTATACACTTAAACGCGGTTAAAATCACGGAAAGATTGTTACTTATGTACCACATGGCATGTTTCATTGCTAAAGCCACATTTTAAATCAATTTTATTATATTATGAATCTATATCATATAATGAATGTGTAACTTTTGTTACAAATTGACCTGCACTCATATATTGTGCTGCTATGAATAAAGCCAGTTTGTATCTTGATGATTTAACTGCACATTGTTTATGCGTTTGCTTGTCATGTACATTTTTTTTTTCTTTTTGATTGAAACGGCCTGTTTTTGTTTAAAACAATTAAACTTGATCTTTTAAATGGACGCATCAGTTGTAGCTACTCTGTTGAAACTGATGGCACACAGCTGTAAATTCCTCCTGTTTCCTTGGTGTTGTAAACTGAAGTCACAACAATCGTTAACTTGTGCAGTAGTGTGTGTGTGTGTGGTTATTCAGTGTAAGCAGGGTCACAGCGAAAAGGTTTTTAGTGTTTAAATGGAAAACCAGAAAGTGGCTAAAACCAACAGACCAAAACGGGATTTACTCAAATGTACAACAAATACAAAAGGTTACCAACAAACAACCTTTGAACGAAAGCGCATTCACACCTGAGTTTTCTCTTTTTTTTATTATTCACAACCTTTGGAACAAAGACTACAGTATTTCAAACACATCCACATAGGCCTAACTTTTCACCGCTTTGCATAACTGAATAGCACATCGTGTGTTTTCTCTGATAACTTTAATAACTTTCCTCTGTCCTCACAGTCTGCGCACAGCTAACTAGTGGACTAAACATACCTTAACTTAAACAATACTTTGAAGGGGGCTTTTTAGGAGTCTTAAGTACAGTTTTCCAGAGATGTGCCAGTGCCAAAGTGCCTGTCATGGTCCTGACACTCAGTTTTGTGTTTTTTGGTCTTTTTACTTTTACTGGGTTTTCTGCCCAATTTTTTGATCTGTGTATTGATTACAATTTTAATCCTTACATGTTAGTTTATTTCTGCCACCCCCAGTGTCCTCTTGTGTCTCCAGTGCTTGTCTCTGTGTTTAGCTACTTCCTGTTTTATTTTGGTAGTTTATCCTTTTTTTGACCTCCTTTTCCCCCTGATTAGCCTCACCTGTTGTACCCAGCCCTATTCTGCTGATTAGTGTATCAGTTAGTATAAATAGCTTCAGCTTTGCTTTTTCATGACTTTTTATAACCCTGTATTTTCCCTTCCAGTTGAATTTATTTTTCTCCGTAACTTTGTACTTGTAAAAGCTTTTGGGTCCTTTTGCCAGCAGAAATACGACAGTGCCTTAAACCTGTGTTCCTTCTGGTGTCTCTGTGGCTCCTTTGCTTGCAAAAGAAGTCTGATTGCATAAAAGACAACCCTTCATCTGATTTGAATGATCTCAGTAAATGCTTTCCGTATGAGTTTACAATCTTATACTCTAGCTTAAAGCCTTATTAAATATAACAGTTCATTTGGAGCAATATGATCCCAGTTAGAGTCGAAAAGGAGAATGAAACACGGTGGGCTTTACTGAAGCTTTTGTAACAATAGTAAGCCTGAATGTCTGTTCAGTAACAACAATCACGAAACAGTGCACCAACAGACTCACATGAAGCGACGTGAAAATGAAAGGCTGTTTGGCCTTCCTATGTTTTTAATACAATTGCCTGCACTAAATGGAAGAACAAGGACAGTGGACACGATTTAAAATGCACATTGTGGTTACTGAATGTCAAGTTTTATTTGTTTAACCTTGAAGGCCATTCTGGGGTTTTTTTCTTTTTCATTTGGACAAAAAAAGGGAAACGTGACTGACTGTGGTCGCTTTAAGGTACTGCGATCATGCATCATCTGACAGCTTGCAAACCCAGTTTGTTTGTTAATCTGTTATTTTGCTCATTGTGAAATCATTGTGCAGTTTTTGGCAAGCCAAACTCTGAGTCACTCATTGACTTTGAAAATCAATTCCTGCAAGCACTTAAATGAAACTTTATAAGATGACAAAAGCCTGTCAGTATGATCGGTGTCTGTACAGTTAATGAAATCAGCGGCTCCTCGGTGTGAATGCGTGTTTAATGCTCATTCTGAAATGTAATTCAAATCAAAAAAAACTGCAGTTTCGTAATTAAACTGGGCTGAATACTCCTCATTGCTTGCTATCAGCCGGGCCATTCATTTATGGTTTGTGTTCATCTCCCTGTCTTACTGTGAGCAGTTGTTTTATCCTCAAGAGACAGAGCGGGAAGTTTTCCTGTTAGGTCAGTGATTTGATCTCCAGCTCATCCAGTTTGCAAGCAATACAGAACAGCAGGTTATCCCCAATCCACTTCCCACCTACCATTTTCACTTATCTGATGAGCAAAATGCTTTTTTTTTTCATATATGTATGAAGTCAAATTGCATTTGCACCCTGGGATGTCTTCGTGCATGCCTTGCCTCCCTTTGACAACTGGAAAAAAATATAATAATTGCCTAACACAACACACAAGACAGAAAGTAGTATTTAAGTGGAATAAACCTGTAAAATGATCAGTCATCTAAATGTATTTAGTATAATCGAAAGACAAAGTTACAAGAAAATCAGTCCTGGGACATGTTTTAACATTTATAACAAAAAAAAAAAAAAATCTCATGCAGCCATTTAATTTAATTGTGGAAATTCACACAGCTTTATATTCATGTGACAAACTACAGGAAACTGGCAGATGACATGAACTGTGATGTCATCTAAACTCTTTTCAGTTTAGAACGGGAGTTTTAAGCAAAGTAGGTGCGGCAACACTTGCATTGACAGCGTCACCATCAAATTTTCTAAATCATTCTGAAACTGCACTTTAGTTAGCGTGACCTACCACACTGGAATGTGTCATGGCTCTCCATATGATTTAGTGTCATGTATGGTTTAGATGGAGAGGGACTGGGCTTTAATTACCCACGTGAAACTTGTAGGCGACCAACAAACACCAACATGACAGTGACTGTTGTGCAAAGTTCCCCTTTTTAGGGCCACAAACACTTCCTAATCCTTTTTTTTTTCCCCCTCCTCGGGCTCATAATTTCTTAGAGAGGATGAAGCTGATCACGGAAAATTTAGCTCTGCCTTTCAGGTAAGAGTTGTTGATCTTTTTAAAATGATTTTTAATGGTCCAGTGACTCCTCAAAAAGTTGTGTATATATATAAATATATATATATATATATATCTGTACTGCCACTAATGTTGTTATTATTATTACATAACGTCTTTTGCTATCAAGTGTATCTGTTATATGCCTGGGCTCTTAAAATGCAATATTGATTTTGTAAAATTATACAACAGGAAAAAAAAAAAATAGACTTAGTTTCACAGTTTCAGACGCAGGTGAAATGAACATAACTTTTCGTTAAAGATTTGTTTCAGTATTCTAGCTTTAGAAATGACTGTCCAGGCTGATGGATGTGCACTATTTTTTTCCTCCTCTGCTATTGAGCGTTTGATTTTTGAGACCTTTTAGCCACTAAATGTGGTTAGTCTGTTATGTTATGTTTGGATATCTTATTTCCTTTAGTAAGTGAGATCCTCATTTAAAAGCTGCATTTTGTACTTACTCGAGTTATCTTTGTTTAATATTAAACTTTCTTTGAGCTGAAACATGCAACAAATATGCAAAAATAAATAAATCAGGAAGCCGGCACTGTGAAGATAATTAGTAATGCTTAAAGCCACTTCTAAGAGCAACTTGAACCTTTATAACAATCTAAACAGAGCATGTTGTGTTGTTTGTTTCCACAGAAACAGGGCAGGATCTTGCAGACAGGCCTTAAAGTCTCTGCTGTTGTACCTCTGGGAGGTTTATTCTGCACCTTCTCCTGCAGGCAGAGACATCGTCACTCTGCTGTCTCTCTGTTTCGCACTTTCCTGTGTTACTGGTGGCTTGCTTCACCACTGGCTGTCAAAGACTCTGAGATATGACGATGAAACGTCACTTCAAACCTCCTGTATCTACAGTGCGGCCATGGTTTTGCTCTCCTTCCTGTGTCATCCCCTGCGCTGTGTGCTGACAATGATTCTCCCAACAGTGTGCACCAAACAAGGACGCAAACTCCTCGTCACGGCCTCTGTCATGATTTTGGTGTTGAACGTCATCCCTAATATTACAGTAAATGTGGGGGCGGTGGCACGCATCCTCAAGTGCACTGCAGAGGGTTTTGCAAAGACTTTATTGAACTCATCTGAGCCTTTGAACAACGCTAAGAGGGACCTTGTTGAAGAGGCCATCAAAGTGAAGCGAGAGGACTTGAGCATTGTTACCAATTTAAGGACTTTGGATCATTACACACACATTGACGTGTCAGAAGTCAAAAGCAGGTTTATTAAGATAATCGGGCAGATGGAGGTGAGCTTCTCGCATGCCAGGAACCTGCTCAAAGGATACAAACTGCTGTCAAACCGGATTCTTGCGGCCATCTTTGTTGCGCTGCTGATCGCTGAATCTGCACGCTACTTGAAATCTTATCTGACATCAGTTCATTTTGATAACGGTTACATCTCCAAAGAGCTCTTGCAAAAGATGCCCAGTAATGAAAGGCCAGCTAAAAATGAAATAAAGCTCACAAACTGTAAAATAATAAGTAAGGAATGCGCCTCCTCTTTCCTATCAGTGGTTGCAATAACATTATATTTCACTGCGATAACCTTAATAGTCGTTTTGGATCATGTTGTGTACTACATCGTGCAGACGATTGTGCCCTGGTTGCTGGATTTTCCACCTACATCTGCCATCATAAGCGTCAATTATAAGGTAAGACAGCACACCTTTCATTTTATCCAAATCTTTTGCATTTGGGCTTTTTTTTTGGGGGGTGGGGGACTTTTACATATTTGTTTTTGCTTTCAGGTTCAGTGGTTCCCCCCCGCTTTCTGTATTATCCCACCATCGTGTGTCAAACGGGAGCTGGTGAACTTCCACAGGGATTACAAGTGGAGTTTCAGCCCCGGGCCATCTCTCTGTGACGTCACAACTTCAGCTCCAAATCTGGGAGTCACACTCCTGCTGGGATGTCTCTGGCTAATGAGCTACTTTCTGGTTTTCATTGAGGTTTACGCCAGGCGGCTACGTGGGAAAATCTCTGCGTCCTTCTTCAGAAAGCAGGAGGAGAAGAGAATGGCTCACTTGATGAGGAAAATGCAAGGGAAGCAAAATAAAAAACAGCAAAAAGGGGCGATTTCTGTTAATGTGCACGTTTGAACTGCACGTCACAACCATGAGACCCGGTTGCATTAGTTTATCTAGCGGTACCAGCAGTGTGGATCTGTAACCTCATATATTCCCATTTGTTCTGTGTGTGTCGTTAGTTTCTGGTTTATTTGTGACCTGCTGGGTAACTTTAGCCATGTTTGACATGAGCATCCTCCAGTGTAATAGTATTTATGTATGAGAGGAATTAAAGAAAAGCATAATAGGTCTTCATCCGGCCTATCCCAGCTCCAGCCCCCTTGCTTTATTTTGTGTAGTGTTAATCAGCATGTCAAAGCATCATAAGCATCTGCTGATCACAAAGGCAAAGCCTCCCAGCCGCTAACAGTTCGGCTTTGTTTTAAGTTCTGTAGCATTGGGGGGGGCTGGGGGGTCTTCTTTGTTTCTGTTTTGCACAATATAAACTGAATACAGTACATCCTGTGCATGAGTCATAATCATGACACCTTTCCTCTGTAAGCGAGTCAACACTCAATACTCGCCTCTTCAAAACTTCATGGCTGTGGTTTTGAAGCGATGCGCTGCCAGTTCTGCTGAGTTTGCACCTCTTTTTACACAGAAACCCGCCCGCTAACTTTTTTCCCCCTATTCAAAAGGGAGAGAAATGGTTTCTGTGTTTTCCTCTTCTTCTTCTTCTTCTTCTTTTTATTTGTGTGTTTTACCACTCAGCCCCAGTAGATGCCACTATGGTGCTTTGGAAAGCTGAAGACTGGCTAACGTAAAATAGCAGCTCCTGTCAGGAAATGAACAGGAACTGTTTGGATCTTACCCTTTTTTGAATACTGTACTGACCTGAATAGCTTTAATAGATTAAATGAATCTGTTTCATCCACACGCCCAATGATTCACCAGCTTATTTTAATCACCGTGGCCCTGTTCCCTTTCTCTTTCGCATATCAATATGCTCCTGCTTAAAACTCCCATGAGGCTGTGAGAGTTTATTTTAAGACCTCATCCCAGAATATTATTAGAAGACTTCACCGTCTATTTTTGCTCCTGACTTTTGGCCACTTCACAGTCGTCTCAGCCGTGTAGAGATGATAATAATAAATTATACATCTGTTGTCTGATGCTATGATTCATTACTAGTGTGTTTTAATGAAAATGAAATAAAATAAATCCCATTAAATTCAAGTTTTTTCTGACTGCAATTTGTTGTCAAACAAAATTGATATATTTTTTCATAAAATCTGATATTTTTGGCAGATACTAAAGATAGACATGCTGACTATAATCTTTGTTCAGACACATTATAGAAGCAGACTTCATAGAGTGCAGCAGTTCAATCAGAAAATCAAGCGTCGGTATCCTCAGTGACAGCTCCGTCCACAGGTGCACGGTTTTGAACCATTTCTGCTTTTGTGGATGAACATTTTTAATGTTACTTACTTTTTTCCTGCTATGCAAGAATTTAACAGTACCAGCATCTACCCACACATGCAGACTGCCGGAAGCTGTGAAAGCGTTCCCAAATGTGCATCCTGGGAATAGCAAGACTCTTAATCTTAGGATGTCTGTGCCTGTTCGCCCCTCGGGGGGGG
>VUQK01028616.1:90054-102347 GCA_015106715.1 Bujurquina vittata | reverse complement strand
TCTTTCCCCCGCCACTCCCCCCCCCCCCCCCTTGCTGTGTCTAACTTCTTCTCTCATTTACCTTCCCAGCAGCAATGTCAAAAGGTTATGGAGGGAAGCTGGATCGCCTGGGGCTGATTGTGTCTTTGAGTTAATGATAAGTAGCTACAGTGTTACTCTCTGGAGCAGTGGGGCTTAGATTGTGTTGTGTGCATAGACTGTTACGGTAGGACTGTGAGGATTTTGCTTTAGATCAGACGTTTAAAACAGAAGAAAGAGCTACGGCTAGAGGTACGAGGTTGACTGCATTTTTCAGCTGAATTAAATCCATGCAGAACCCGACCATCCTTGTTATGGCATTGTGTCTATTCAGCTATGTTACTGTATAGTTGCATCACAGGAAAAAGCCCCAATGTCACCACATCAATGACACTGTAGTTTCTATTCTATAGCTGCATCTATCTTGGATTTCACAGGGTATTTTAAGGACAGCAATTGCCTGTTTAGAGAACAGGTAAGGGGATGCAGTTATCCATTACAGGGATTTACCATGACTTACCAGGACTTGAGTTTAACCTACAAGATAGTGAAGTCAACCAGGCTCTGCAGCATGCCAGCTCTCTGCACTTTATAATCTAGACCAGACATGACTCAGAGCTACTAGAGGTGTTAAGAGGGTCATAAGTCATGTACGGCTGAAAATAGATTCTATAGTTTATCCTGCCTCGTTAGCTACTTAATCACCAAGTCCCATAGAAACAGGCTATTTATTTTGATGATTGATTATATTAACTACCAAGAATTGAATCATGACGGTGCATTTTTAAAAACTTCTCCCAATATACTTTTGCGATATACTATTGCCATCCAAGTCATTTCTGTGTTGTTATCATTCTGTAATCTATCACTCAGTAAGTCTATCGCCAGGCGGCTTTTAGGATGATATCAGGTTTTCAGCCTGGCTGACATGCTTGCCAAGCCGTAAGTTACTCCGAAACGCAGCCGCATCATAAGGTGTCAGAGTAATTTCAATCTTGACGTTGATTACAAACTGAAACAGCCAAGCCCCAGTTCAGCTCGTGCCCCTCATTAAATCACATTAACCCTAATTATCGTCACAGCCCCTTGAAAGGAAAATACAACAGTCAGGCTTGACTCTTGGCTCCTCGGCTGGCTGTTGGGTGTGTGTATTATACACTTGTGACTTGTGTAAAGTCAAGTCCAATGTGGCAAAGCATTTTAAACTGTCTTCACCTCAGGAGGCCACTGGTTTCTCAGTTTCTCAGTAGCAATCGCCTTGACTGGCTGTATCCCTCTCCCCCCTCCCCCAGCTCTCTCTATCACCTCCCTCATGAAGCCCAGTTTCCTTGTGCTTTTTTATATTCACTTCTTGATTGGTTGGGGGATGGGGTGGTGGAATAGCATATGAGAGGTTAGCTGGTTAGTGCAGGGAGGGGGAAGAAGGTTGGTGTGTGCATAAAGAAAGAGAGGGGTCTGTAGATGGAGGGAAACTGGAGAGAGATTTTTAGGGGTACTTTATTTTTCAGCTCGCCATTGAGTCTGTAATGTCATTCAACGATGTGGAAACCAAAATGAGCCTTGCCACCAGATGTGTTCCAGTCCAGATAGCGACTTGAAAGACAGACGTTTATTGTTTTAGTGCATTTGGTGTGGTTCAAACCCAAACTGCATGAAATGCTGATTGATGGATTTCACTAAAGAATGTCTGTGTATGTGTGTGTGTGTGTGTTTGTGTGTGTGTGTGTGTCAGAGAGAGAGGGAAGCAAGGAGAGAGACACAGATCTCCTTTATCTGATTTATTTAACTATTTCTTTGCCCTGTTCTTTGCTCAGTCTGCTGACGAGAAGGGAAAACTGACTGTATTTCACTGTGCTACAGTAGCATTTCAAAGCAGATTCATCTGCTTTCCATCAGCACTGCAGTCTTTGTTGAACTTGAAGGCTCATTCTTTAAGTAATGTATCACTTTTATGTCTGTTGAATGCGCTCTGTGTATTTCTATAAAACATGTAGACAAAACAAATGTAGCGTGCTTCAGTAGAGATAAGCATTGTGAACATGCTTAGTAGTAAGTATTACAAAACTGTTGCATGGAAGGTTCTGTTTTTATTATAAAAATAAGTCAATGCAACTTTTAAACTATTGTGACCTTATGTTGTGCAACTTTATGTCTTTGGTTCACCAAGGGTAACAACCAAACTTATTGTTGTTGCTGACATTTAGCAGCATCCACATGCATGTGGTTTAGACTTTAGGTCAGGAAGTGCGTAGTTCAGTCTCTCTGTGCTACAGTTTTAGAATCCCAGCTGTGAATTGCATGTTCCTAATTATCATATAATAAAATTTTTGTTGTTCCTATTGTTTTATGATTAAGGAATCAGCATGCCAACATGGATGCAACCAAGACAAAATGTTTTCATTGTGCTGAAATGCTGCAATTCCCCCAGCAAGAAATCTGATCTTCATTAGGATAATTGCTTCATTTCATTCATAAACAAATAGGCCACAAAGTGATTATTCTAGATGCTGGAGATTATGAGCACAGTTATTGGACTTGGCAGATTTGTGTAAAGCGGGCTTTGGTACATAAATTAGCGTAACCATTGTACAAGAAAACCGTATCAAGATTTCAAATAAGCACAAATGGATCTCATCATCTCTCACTTTCACACTCGCCACTGTCCAAACATCTTACAGCTTTTCCAGCAATGTGGGTTTTTTTTTTTAATTTCATCTCTGTAGGAATGGTGTATGATAGCATATGTTTTGGTACTGCCATGAGTTTTTCAGTAAAGGCTGTACCTGAAATGGTGCAAGACTGCTGTTTGAGACTATGAGCAGGAAATGAAACACTAAGGAGAGGAAAGAGTGAAAGGAGAAGGGGTAAGAATGATTTGGGGCATCTTTACAGGTCAGAGCATGCAAGTTGTGACAGAACAGATCTGGATCTGATCTTTCTATTAGTTTTGGTTAAGTCTGGTAAGGCTCCAAATCCATAGATCAAAATTCATCATCAGCTTTTTTTGTGAGACAGTAAATTATCCTGATTTGTACTGAAGGTTTGTCCTATTAAAAGGAAAGAGAAACAGGAAAGTTAAATAGAATGTACTTGTTAAGGTTGCGTCGTGGTAAATGGTTTTACTTGCTGATGTTACAGTCCTCCTTGCTCCTCCTGATGGGTGTTTCTTTAAAAAAGGTCAGTAAGGATAACATGCTCCAACAGATTCCATAAGATAAATGTATAAAAACACTAATAATCAGAGTGTCTGTGCTGTCAAAGAATGCAGCTGTCGGGTGTATTAAGAGAGGTTCGCAAGCCTGGGCAAACACGAACAGTTGTCTTAGCTTCCTGAGGCATGTCCTGTGCAAACAGAACTAGAGACTGCTGGTTCAGGTCCACACTTAAAGACTGCAGGCTGACTGAGAGACACTCAAAAACATACACTTTCTTGCAAGTAGACACTCTTGCATGCGGTCGCGTAGCATAAATAAACACGTGCATATGTGCGCTCATAAACCACAGAAATGATGTCGTGTTTAATCCACAGATCACTGTACCCGATAGTATGACCATCTTATTAACAGTCAATCCGGGGATTAAATGTGTGATTATTATAGAGGGAATTATAGTAAAATGTATCCAAAAGACTGTTCAGAAAGATAATTCAGCTTTCTTTATTTTGTATTTGTTTTTAAAAATCTTTGACTTGTCAATAAATCATTGAGTCACTTACGGGATGCGCCGCAAGTTAGTTAGCTGGTTAGGCCACCAGGGATTGGTCGTCTGCCATGTGCCATTTGTTTCTGTGCCTCTCTGAGCCAAGTGTGTGTGAGATTCCCCTCCCTATCACTACAAACCCACAGTCCCCCCAAGGCCTCTTTTTGCCTCTATCTTGTAAACCACCTCTGGCACTTCTGGGCTTTGTTCATAATATTTTCATTGTAGCTTTGCCTTACTTTCCAGGAATTATATTCTCTGTGTGTTGATAGCCAGCCTTTGCTACCCAATCATTTTCAGTGACAACTCAGCATAGTAAAAACACCTAATCTTACAGAGGAGCTACCATGTACTAAAATGCAGATGCAAATTCCTTTCTCTTCATTGTTGCATGATTGTGCCAAGACTAATTTGGCATTGCTTTACACTTTTAAAAAAATGCTTTGTGTATATTATACACAGAATAATAATTCCACAATGTGTAAAATAATTGATAATAAATGTAAATGTATGAATGTTTTGTAACCTTAGCTTATTTTTGATCAATAGCAGCTGCTTCTGCCTGAGTATTCTGTTGTGTTGGTGAAGCTGAAACTGAGTGTGTTCACAGTGCAAACACAGCATTGCTGGCACTCCTGGTTTCACTTAATCTTTGACACAAAGGCACTTGCTTGTGGCTGGAATTGGACAGATTTAGTGACAGAGACAGAGCGCTAGAGAGAGAGCGCTCAGTAAGTGTGCATAAATAGTACGTAAAATCGCTTAAAAGTTAAAAACAAACATTTTAAAGGATTCATTATTATTTAAATTTCGCCATATGCAGGAAATGGAGAATCCAGTTTTTTTTTTCGTCATTTCTGAAATGCTTGAAGATAACAGAGAATTATTGGGCGTCCTAAGGCAAACATAGTATAGCAGGAATGATACTGTGTCAGGTACTTTAGTCACCTTAGGACCTTATTCTTGGTTGTAGTGTAACATAGACATCCACGCATACTGCCAATGTGATGATTTATTCATCTGCCTTTTAATCAATTATTCCCAAGAGACTTTAAATGATTTGCTAATAAGCTCTTTAAGGTCTCTTTTGATGTTTAATCAAGAACTGACACATTAATTGGAAATGTTTTCACCATTGCTGCAGTGATGAAAATGGAAAACAAAAACGATTTGAAAAAGGAAAACATTTATTTGTTTTTATCCAAATTGTCATGTTATCTTGAATTGTGTCCTTAATTATGCTTTTTTTCCCCATCCTATAACTTTACCTCTTGCCACCACAGGCTGTTGTTTACAAAGGCTCATGTCTTTAGATGCAGAAGCATTGAATTTTGATAAGTAATTAATGAATATTTTCATATTGAAATGGGTTTTTCTGAATCTGCCTCGAAGGCTCGAGGAATTCATCCAAAATGGAAATTGACAACCTCTCATCAGACTTTCCCAGGAATTGCTGACACCATTCACGGGTTAATCACCATATTTTTGGCAGGAGGAAGGTGTCAGTTCTTTTTAGGTATAACCACCTAGTACTCTTTTAATTGACTTCAGGAGAAACTGTATCAAGACGTGCTGATGAAGTTACAAATTGGCTAAAGCGGCTCATTCTGAGTGCCAGATCTCCTTGTTCCTTTTTGGTTCGGTTTGTTGTACTTTCTGCTGCTCCGCATAATGACGAGGGTGGAAGAGTGGAAGATTTCAATTACTCTGAGAAAGTCAAGGAGGCTGTTGAAGTTTGAAAAATACAACATGAGCTGGTTGCTCTGTGGAGATTGTGCCCATTTGGAATGTAATTAAATTGGTTTGGCTGCTTGCCAGTGAAAAAATACATTTTTTTTCCCTCATTGCAAATGAAAATGTATAGAGTGTTTTGCTGAAAAATACCTGGAGGGAACAGTAAGCTGTTGAATATTTGTAATACAGCTTGCATTGTGCAGTTGAAATGAGTTTTGAGATGAGTTATCCGTTGTGGTTTCCCCTTTGACATTTCAAAGGTATGCAGCTTTTGAACCATGGATTTACTGTAATCTATTTTTTTTCTATTATTGATATGTGGTTGAGTTATAAAGTGTAGATTGGGTTCTCTGCCATTTCTCTGGCTTTGCCATATCAGAAACCACAAGGCCACTGCGCAGCAGCAGACTTTGTAATAATCTTATATATAGCTTCATGTAAAACTGAGTTGTTGGTCCCAGTCTACACATCACACTACAAAACTGGTGTTTACTTTATAGAAACAATCTTAGTAGGATTCGCAAAGTAATCAGTCTATAGTGAAAGAGAGATTATCAAACATTAAAATTTGAACATAAGCGTATAAATTTACACATTTAAAAATATGAAATTGAGGAACTGCACTCTATTGCAAATGTAATAAACCATGAATGTTATGGTGTCTGATGTTCTCACTTAATTTACAGCCCCGCTTTACAGGAAGCATTACTCAGTTTCTGAAAAAAAATGAGTTTAGATTTTAAAATATAAATAAAATTGAATGTTTAATGGCTAACAGCTTGAAATGAGAAACTGCTATAGCTGTGTTATTACTGCTTCCCTTTTAGCTTCATAAAGACCAAAAACGTATTGACATTTGAGATTGTTTTGGCAACCATAGTGTGCAAAACAACTTTTTCAAATGACCACAAAGCAGCATAAAACTCAAAGATAAAAATAAAAAGATTGTTGGTTGGGGGTACTGTTTACTTTCAAGAGCAAGAGAAAAGGGGAGAACCACAAGTAGAGTGTGAGCTGTTGGGTTTGTTAGGTTGTTGTGTGTTTGTTGTGCAGTATTATAAAAATCCAGCTTCTGATCCACTGTTCCTTGATCTGCAAATGGATCGAGCTGCCTAGTGGAGCCATTCTTACAAAATCAGCCTGACATGGCGTTATAATAGCTTTTCCTTGTACGTGTTCTGTCAAATCAACTTAGCCTCTTTGGGTGCTATTTTAGTGGTCACAGAGTTGATAGAAGAAACTGCAATTTTTTTTTCTTTTTTTTTTTTTGTCTGTGTTGCTGCTTATCCCCAGAGAGCCTATGGATATATTCATATATCCAGTGCCATAATGCCATCGTTTCAGCACTGTGACACTTTTGGAAAGTGTACTTTGAAACCAGATCTGTGAAGCGAGGCAGAGAGGTGCTGAGCTGATGAGCTAATTAGTGGGGTCTACCACTGTTGTGCTAATGGCTGTTGCTCATGCATGTGTGTATGTGCTCAGGCTGCTTTTTTAAGGCTTAATCCAGCATGCGCATGACACAGCTTGCTAAGTGAATCAAATGGCTGGGTATCAGTGGAAACAAGGCTCCTCAGTCTCCTCAATGGAACTGCAAAGATAGAGCAAATGGGCACAGATATGCCAATACACCTTCAGGGCATTGGTTCTGTGCCATAATGCACATGTGCCTCTGAATGTAAAGTCACATCTCAATGGAGCACAGCACAGGATTTCTTGTTGTTGTTGCGTTGCCTTATGTTGCTAGATACATTTGTGGGGAAAACGTGTATGTACGTGTGTGTGTTTGAGACAATCCAGACACCAGGAACGTACTGTAACGCTATAAAATCATGTAGGTTTCTAGTGGTGCAGCTCTGTAATTGTGCAATCAACTACAAAACAAACATGTTCTAGAGAGAGGAAGCGATTGAAAGATAAATCTTTATCTGGCAGACAGAGAAAAGGGCTCGTTGAGCAATTTTGCAAACTTAGAGTCAAAATAATAAAATAATGAAACAGAGTGGATGTACATTGCACATTTTCACGGCTCCAAACAAACATACGAGCAATACGAGTCTTCTTTGCCAAGCATGCACGTGCTGACATGACAGCAGCTCTCACTTTCATTTGTGCTCATGCACCTGCTGACATTCACTGTTATTTTCATTACAGTCGTCCTACATCAGTGTTCTTACCACAGTGTGATCACACATTAAACAACAAGATTCTACAACTAAATGGAATTCACTTGTCAAAACAGTTCAGAGTGAGCAGCATTCAAGTTTATGGGGTTAAGATATGGTCAAGATTTTTAGGCTATTAAAACCCTAGACACTGTTTGTCAAAAGGAAAACCTACAGGTAAAATATCTATTTATATTTTTGCATTGTTTAATACTCAAAACTGGACAATGGATAGGAGAGCACGCAGGATTTGTACCTATAAATATTTTTTTTATATAACTAAAAGGAAACTAAAGATAGACTTAGAAAAACAAAACCAACAGGGTGGAAGCTGCCTCCAACTTATGTAGTGCAGCTGAACTGCGTGAACTCCACCCACCTTGCTCAAGGAACCACACAATCAACAGACAATAAACTGCCAATATTTTTGATGGCTGAGTTTAAGTCACGGGCCAATCAGCTTCATTATATGCCATTGTGTTTTAGTAGTCCAAAAGGAAAAGCAGAAGTAGAAATAAGCATTTTTTTCAGTAGAAGAAATTATAAACAGATAAATTGGTAGCAAAACTATAGTGTAGCGTTAACAGGAAACAGGAAAGTGATGATGATGGAAATTGTGTGGTTAACTGAATGAAAAAGACAAAGTAGTTTTGCGGATTGCATTGGAAGCAGGATAGAAAACAAATGCAAATTTGTAGAAAGATTAAAAAAGAAAGAAAGATAATAGTTCACAAACCATCTGTTTGACTTTTCAGTAACACGTTTAAGCTTTTTTTTTACAATAAAATACAATATTTTTTCCCTTTTGTTGCCACTTTGAAGCAACCACACTCTATGCTGTAGATGAGGACATTTAGTTACTCTTTGAGCTTGGCTGTGTGCTGTTTGCATTTTTATGATCCCTCTTCCTTGCCATCCTTTGTAATTAAATGAAAATTTGTGTAGCAATTCAGCCTTATTTAGTGTATTTGGCAACTACAGTCATTAAGCTGCGCAAACAAACCAAAGCAACAAAGCAACGTGAGCGTAAGCAGGTCTCATGTATGGCGTAGAGGTGACAAATAAGCTAATTGGGGATTTACGGTTAATAACTGAGCGAGGGAAGACAAGTGCCGAACCCCTTTCTGTGCCAAAGTCTGCGGTGATTTTTTTTCCCTCCTGACTCCGTTCACCTCACCTGCCATGCTTTTGTTCCTATCTCTCTGCATTCTCATCCTCTCAGTCTCACATAGCTGGATTTCTTTTCGCTCCCCTCTCTGATTTTTCTCTCTGTCTCTGTCAGGCTGATTCTCATCCTGTATTAGTTGCAAATGCAGAACTAAGTAGCTGTGACAACATTCTCAGATGCTCCAGCTGTCACAGATTTATTGAGTTATTAAAGTAATGTACTGTGATTAAAAATGCTAATTTTCCCTGAGTTGTATGCCAGCTTACATAGTTATTTTTTTTCAATAGTTGATTTAATTACATGGAAAATGAAACAAGGGTTGATGATTCAATCTTTGCAGCCAATTGCCTCACCATACAAAAACGAATTACCTCATGATACAGAATTATTGTTTGAGCTGCAAAAAGTGAAATGACAGTGGAATTCTCTAAATAATCAGAGCCTTTTGGCATTGCGCCGCGCAAGCTGTAGTGAGCACAAATGCTCATATTATGCTCATATTTGAACCATCAAATATATTAGGTTAGCTAGCATTTTGCTTATACAGTATATAATCTCAGCAGTCTTACCTCAGGCCACAAAATGAAAGCAAGGCTTTGAAAAGAGTGGGAAAAAAACCTGATCCATTAAAAACCTTATCTCACTGCTCAAGTGTGCTCAGTACATGTAGGGTAGTTTTGGTTTTATATTTAAAGCATGGATTTTAAATAACGACAGAAAAAAAAAAAGTTTCTCTTCTCAATATTATTTGAATTGTGTCCTCGCCTATTCTGAATAATTTCCTTTTCCCTGGGGGATTTGTTCAGTGTGCTTTCCTTGGCTCATTTTGGCCTCTCATTATGCATTCATGTATTCGTTTATATAATGCGGCACACTGCAGCTTCATTGGACAAATCTCAGTTGTTTTGGACACCATTGTGTATGATACATGAATAGTAACGTTTCTTTTAACTGGGTGCTCTTCAGTTTTTACTTCCAACAGTCTTATTTCTCCTGCTAACGTTATTTTTCAAAAATATGCACGACCTCTCTTAAACATCACTGGGTTGAATCAGCTACTGAAAAAGTAATTTTCTTTTCAATAATGAGATAGAACTTCTCCCTTGATCACTTGATCTTTGCGAAAAACTTTTGCTGAGTGGCGCGCTGTGCCATTACTCCAGCCTTGTAAAATCTGTGCAAGATGTGCTTTAGAAATCTTTTGGATCCCCCCCCCAAATTTTCAGGGTGTCATAACAGATTGTCATCTGTATCAGTACCACTTCCTCTCTCCTCTGAGTAGTACCTATAGGTGAGCTTGTGAAATATCCGCGATCGTGACACATGTCTTTTCCTCTCTGGAAAGGATTGAGTTGTATGTGGAGTTCAGTGGAGTGAGTGGCTCCAGCCCTCCAGATGTCCTAGACATAACAGAGGCTTGTCAGCTCTGTAGCTGTAGCTCTAAATGGGTCACTCTTCTTGATATCACACAGCTACTTCACAATGACCCCACTGTTTGCCTGATATTACAGCACACCAGGTGGCTCGCTATGAAAGTCATGGTTAGACAAATATGGGCTGCATGTGTTTGCAAAAAAAGCCAGAAAAATATATCTGACTGCTGATTTCAAAATTAAGGTATGAATATGGCCTTTTTTCCCCTTTCACTACAAATTCAAATGGCAGGAACCTATTTGTATGTTTCATTTAGCTCTTGTTCCCATTTTCCAAGGATTGTATGCATGACTGTATGTAAGATTACATACGGGGAGCTCTGCAGAGCGGAGTAGGAGGTAGTAACTAAACTGAGGGTGAAAGGGAGAGGGAGAGGGTTGGGTGGATGGCAGTTCAGTGATTTCTGATTTATGGTTTGATTACAGTCTTTCCATCCTGCTGAAGACTGGCTGTATTTGTCTGCATCACGTGAACTTGCGTGGCTTAGTCATGCAGCAAGCTCTGGCTCATTCTGCTTCTTGTCAAAATGAAACATACATATGCACATATAGACTTACATCTGTGGGATGGCATTAAGGCACACACACTCACACACTGATGGAGAGATAAAATGGAGAATTGCTCTTTTAGTCAGCTGAGCAGTCTCCCCTCCTGCAGCCTGGCAACCATTCAGTTCGGTTTATCTCGTACTGGGAAATAATATTGATATTCACAAATGCAGCCAGTAAAGGGACAAAAAAACAAGCAGCACAATAAGACGGTGTGATTTGAGCACAGGTGTCCACCGTCTTGGATTCATGATACCCCACTCAACTGAATGAAAATCAGCATATTTATTGCTGCTGATATGAATGAGAAGCCAAACTCTCTTCATCTAGAATGTCAGCGCCACTGTTTGTAAGAAGAGTAGCCTTGAAAATCAGACAATGGGCCTTTTTTTCACCTGTAGCTGGCTGGATATTCTCTACTGAGAGCTACATTCCATTAATAGTAGTGATCAGACCTTGGTGAGAAAGAAACACAGTAGCTAAGTGTGCTCCCTTTATGTGCCATTAGTGTTTTTAACCAGCATCGATCCACCTGCATTTCGACTATGTTGGTGTATGAATAGGATGAAAGCTCCTGTGAAAGAGCCAGCCACTGATATCATGTCTCCCTGGGCATTCATTAAACTGCCATTCATTCTTGTATTTTAGGTCTCTTACTTTGAATTCTCTCTCCACTTTACATTTTGTTCCATGGGCTGAAGTAGACCGTTTGACTTCATCTTGTCGTGGTTGTGAAACACTTCAATAAAGTGGGGAACCAGCAGAAAACCTGTCTTGATTTATAGCTTTGGCGGGACAGCTTGATCTGTCAAAATACGCCATTGTAGTTGTGAAAGGTTAACAGCTCATCAGAGTTTAAATAAATAAGTCCTTTCAGTAAAAGAGTCGGGAGAATGAATGGAAATTTGTGGCACACTTTTAAATAATTGCAAAGAACAGATGGGCTCCCCCTGTCTGGTCTTTGAGACACAATAGTGTGAATTTATTTATCAAGAGTCTGAAGCACCACACAGCCTATCAGTTTTTAGGTGAACCTTCATATGCTACAGTCAGCCTTACAGCAGAGTGGAAATGATTGTCTCTGACAGCACTCAGAAAGATGTGAAATTAACACCTACTTAAAACAGGAAAAAAGGCCTATCAGAATGATGGTTGAGCGTGCAGCAGCTCTGGCTTCAGCAGGTACATTTGAATATGAACATCCCTGAATGAAAGGTTATGACCCATAAATGGGGGTGGGGGGGGTGGGGTGGGGGGATTTGAGCGAAGCGTGCTGAGGGGAGAAATGTCAGAGTGAGAATGGCAGGAAATATGTTAGTGACAAGGAAAAAGCTGCCCCTGGTATTCTAGAGCCCCGATGAGTAAAAATAGGGCATTGGGCAAGAAGGCAGGAAACCAGCAGAGCGAGGCCTCTAGTTGGAATTTCTTCTGGGGAGGAGAGATAAGAGACTTAACTCCCTCCTGTCTGGGCTGGCTGACTTTAACATGCGACATTTGATCGCCGATCACTTATGTAGAAATGGACAG
>VUQK01028616.1:62651-76649 GCA_015106715.1 Bujurquina vittata | reverse complement strand
AACCTCCAACTCCTGCTCTTCACCTCTATGTTTCCTGTCAAGGTGCACTGCCCACCCGCCTCCCCCCCCCAACCACCAGCTCTGCCCCCGCAACCTTTTCTTTTTCTTTCTTTCAACATCTATTACAGCTCTAAATGCCTACGGTTCATTTTTATAAAAAATGCTCAGTGCAGAGGGCGGGACCTGCGTTGCTCTGCGGTAATCTTGTCATCCCTACATGTAGTTGAATTGAAGGGGGCTTTTGCTGTATTGGTGGGTTTGAATGGAATCGCTTTAGTAAAACAGAATCAGAACTTTATTGGAGCGCCCTTAAAGTTAAACTACACAAACATTTTAAAATGTGATGACTGTAGGAATCTGACCCAAAGTCATAAGTAAATTAGGGCTTGGGGATCTACGCCAAAGACCGACCATCCTGTTTTCTCCCTGTGAGACTGCTGAGAACCCATATCATAGGGAATAATGATTAAAAAAAAGAAAAAGAAAAAAAGGAAGGTCAAGTCATGACATTTAACTGGCTGAATTTTTCTTTTTACCTCTATACAGTACTGTGCAAGACTCTTGAGCCACTCCTCATTTCTTTATAAGTTAATTGGAAATAGGTGTAGTGGTTTACTAGAACATAAAAACAGAACTTGAACTTATTGCATGGTGGATCAAAATCTGACAGTACTTTTCTGAATTCCATCAATTTTAACAAGAACACCAACACCACTGGCTGAACACTTCTGTCCTGGCCTCAACAATTTGAACCAATAATTTTAAATTTGGATTCATCAGTCCATGAGACCTGTTGCCACTGATGCTCACAGTAGATGGATTGACAGAAAGGCCAAATACATCTTTCAGGTCCTGTGCCAGATCTTTGCTGGATTTTTTCCACATTTCTTAAGGACATGACTTTTAAACACTGTTCATGTGTTGTCAAAAGTTTATAAGCCTGCTGCTTCTTTTGGTGTCTTCCACTTGTCCTGTTTCCTCAAATTTATAAGTACACACTACATACCATGCCGAGATAAGCCAAGCTTTCAGTTTATGGCTCTTTGGAAATCCCCTTGTTGGTGCAAAAGTTATCGCTAATCACTCTGAACATTGTAGAATCCAGAATCCATCTTCTGATGGCACAACTTTTAATACCACACTACTATAAAGGGGTGGGCAGTGGAGCGTTAACTATCCAAACTACTGCAAACATTTTTTTTTTTTACCTTTATTTAACCATGAAGTGAAACCATGAAGCGAGATTAACAACCTCATGTGTGAGTGTCGTGGGCCAGGCTGCACTGAGTGAGTGTCGACAGCAGGAGAAAACAGAGCTCCCAGAGAAAACCTGCACAAGCACAGGGAGAACGTTCAAACTCCACACGAGTGTGAAGCCTGGACTCATTTGTTTTGAGGCAGCAATGCTAACCGCTGAGCCACTGTGCTGCCAAACAGTCTAAATCACTAAACATAATGTTACAGATGGAGAGGGTCTTGTGGTCCTTTCGATTTTGTTCTGAAGACATGTTTATGGGAGGGGAAGAATGGATATGATAGAGAGAGAGAGGGGATATTTTCAGCTACACTCTCCAGGGAGACATTCATACTGTAGCACTGAGTTGTTTATAGTAATGTCACAAATTGCTCTCACTTACCTTTGCATGACTTGGCTAACAACCCAGTGAAGTTGATGCTAATGTCAGATTCTTAGTTCTGGACATGGGGAACGTGTTAAGGAAGTAGGTTCTGATGTTAACCTCCTGTTCATCTTGCAGGTTGTATTGCCCTGATGTACAGTTAACATACTGTTTTCTATATTTTGATGTTCATTTATAAACAAAATATAAGTCTCTCCCTCTCTCATTTCTTGCTGAAATATTGCATATCAATGAGGTTAAAAAAAATCTGTTAAATGCATTTTCTTCATCAAAAGACATCCATGAATTCTGATTCTTTTCAGTATTTAAAACCTGCATTGTTTACACCCATGCATACAAGCTTGCAGGCCTCTTTTGCACTGCAAATCTTGGCGCGTTACCACCACGTATAGATTACTGGAATTGTGTGAAGCCATTGGTGTGAATGTGTATTGCATCAGCTGTATGCTTTTGTGTGTGCTTACATGTGTTAATATGCACGCACGAGAACAGATAAAATGAGAACCCACTCACACAAATGTTCCTGCATAGTGCCAGTAGCGGTAACTTAAATTTGTACGAACCACTTATTCAACATTATTTCAAAATATTGTCAGTTTGTTTTGTAAGATACAGCACATGCCATATTTCTTGTACATTTTTAATACACATCTGTGTGAATGGAATGCCGACTTTTGTGGGCTTCACCCAATGGCAGATCAGTCAAGTTCAATAGGTAACCTCATACATGCTGAATGTACGATTGCTTTAATTAGCTCAAGTTCAAGTTTTATTGTCCGTAATGGAACTAGAGTAATTGTATACACTGGCAGTGATACAGTGAAATAATTAAACACATTGAGTGTTTAAAGTCATGCACAACAACTCTTAAATCTGCTTGAATGGAGTGCTCGGGTTGGATTAGCATCAGTGTATCTTTTGCAGGGAGTTGCACTGTTTGAGCTATCGTCTAGTTATTGTTGTTGTTTTAGCTCCACTGCCTTGACAGTGATACATAGGGTGAAGGTTCAAAATCTGCTGTAACGCAAAGATGACAGGATCGTTTCAGGACTCCTTCGTGTATTTTTTTTCTTTTTCCTCCACTTCTCCCTCCCTCTCTCTCCTCCACCTCTCTCCCTTGCTTTGTGTCTCTCTGTGTCTTTCTCCAAGCTGATTTGGAGCCTTGCATAGTCAATTATGTAGGGAGTGAGAGATGGAGTGGGGGCTCCAGCTTCCATATTTTGGTGTGATATTAATATTGCATGAGCACTATTCTGTAGCGAATATCTAAGAGACTGCCTATTAAGGCAGCAGCAGGAGAAGAATGTGACAGACACACACACACACACACACACACACGCACGCACACACACACACACACACACACACACACACACACACACCGCACATACACAGACAGAAAACCAGAGAGCAAGGGTGAATCAGTCAGGATCGGGCACAGGTTGTTATAATTAGTGTTTTCCTGATTTATTTCAGTGGGATAATAAGAGTGACTCATTTTCCTGTTTAATAAGTCATGTTTGTTTATCTTGACATGGCTCACATCACACTGTACAGGCAGCGTGTTTGATGTTAGTGAGAACTGAGTGATATTCCACTGTAATTGTGCTTTGAATGGAATATTTTAACTAACCAACTGAATAAACAAACAAAACAGATGCAAAATAAGTGCTTGTTGTAAAATGTTTCCAAGATAATTGTTATATTGCATATTGCAAAGCAGAAGTGGTCTGATGACAGGCTATTTATTTCCTGCTGCTGGGTGGGCATCAATGATGCACAGAGTAAGTGTCAACAGTGACAGGCTGAGAAGATCCCCGGCGATGACTGAGAGGCTCAGCGTGGACACTTATTGCTTTTTGGGTGCTAAGTGGCAATGGCACTGTGTGGTCTGCGCAAGACGTCTCATTTCATGCCACCAGAGACTAAAAAAGTTAGGTAATATTGTTTTATATGAGAACATATCAACAGTAAAAGTACAGCTTTCAGGTATTATACCAGACACTTTTTAAAAACGTATACGTTGGGTGATCAGTTCTAGTATTGTCTAGGATGTCATCTTTATATGTTTTTGCCCAAAGCCAATAAAGATAAATAAAAGAAAAGCCAGAAATCTTCACATTTGAGAAAACATAACACGTGAAATGTAGCATAACATAATATATAGTCCTACAAAATGTGTTCCATGCACCCACAATATCTAATTTCCCCCCCTCGTGGATATATTTCTTCCTAAAAGTAAGATGGCGTCCTGAAATGTATCGCAGTCTGTAGAGAAAAGTGTCACAATTCAATTTGTTCAGTTATCATAAAAAACTGTTTTCTTTATGTGTCAGAAATACTTTGCAAGGGGTAATTATGGCTTTAATTCATTATCCATGTTCATTATTTCATCTATACTAGATTGTTCCCCTTTAGCTGCCAAATCAGGGAGGCTACCATCAATCTCCTGCTCATCAAACATACATAATAATCAGCAGACTCATGGGAAAAGGGCCTGTGAACACACTGAAGTGGCACTCCTTTACAGATTTTTCCTCTTGCAGTAGCATTGCAAGGTGCTGAGAAAGCCTGTTCTGGAGTCCACAAAGCCAGTTAGTCTAAAGTCTACAAACATCACGCTGGGCTTAACGTCGAACAAGTGCTCGGTGACCTTAGAGCACCAGCTGGAGCTTAAAGAAGTCTTTAAAAGGCCGATTCTCCACAGTAATATCATCGCCCGTGCCTCAAAGAGTCAGGATTAAGGCCCACTTTCCCTCACTAAAATGTAACAAATGTGTGAAAACATCACAGCCAAAGCCAATGTGGAGAGAACGATGTAGAGCAGTGGCGGCAGTGGCGGCAGTGGTGGCGGCGGTGGTAGGGGCCCACAAATGATACAAGAGGCGGAAAAGAAGGGAGAAAGTAAGGAAAACTCAACATCTTAACACTCGCCAAGCCCCCTCCCTGCCAGAGATATCAATGTAGTTGGCTTTCTCTGATATTCAAATGGCAAGAGGAAAAAAAGTAGATGAAAAAAAGGGGAAAAAAGAAACCTCTGGCTTTGGAAAGGGGAGGGGAGGAGGGTGCTGAGAAAAAGACCTGCCATCTATGTATTAGTGCTCTGTAAATATTACATGAGCTCCACATTCACTCAGTTGTTTGGCATTACTTCCACTGGATGGGTATATTATTTTAGAAACCATGCCTTGTTTATGGAGAGGCATGACCTACTTCCAGACACTCCTCTCTTTCTCTCTCTTTGGTATTTTTTTTTTCTTCCCCTTCCTTCTTTCGCTCATTCCCTTTACCTCTCTATTCCTTTCCCTCTCTGTCTCTCTTTCTCGCTCTCTCTTATTCACTTTCAATCTGCGAAATCTCAACTGGTTGTCCCTGCTGAACAATTACAAGGCAGAGAGACCCAAATGGAGATGTTTGTAGAAAACAACATGTGTATAATTAAGGTTTAATGAGCTCTTGTCAGGGTGGAATGTGCAATTAGATTGGTAATAGAAAATTCTGTCTAAATGCTAGTGGCAGAGGCTGGATGTGGAGTCAGCATGGCAGTGAATGAAAGAACAGTGAATTATTTTGAGCCCTATTGACAGAAGTAGATGGTACTGGATGCTGCATTTAGATTTAAATACATGGTGAGTTCCCAAATAGACAAAAAAGGTTGTTTTTTTTTTTCCCCCTGATGGTGCTATATTGTGTGTTTTCAAATTACTGTGATCAAGCACACCAGGTTTTAGTTTTTTTTGTATTTGTTTTTTTTAACAGCTGAAGTTTTTCTCAACCTCTGCAGAATGAACTGTGTGTTTACAGTCGCCAAATCTTAAGCAAACCTTTTTTAACGACTTTAATCTTTTCTTTAGTTAACAGTACGACAGCTTCTACGTGCAGTCATTAGAGAAATGATTTGAAAAAGAAAATAAAAAAAGAGCTTCATGTGTGGTGATCAGGGTAGCCTGAGAAAAACAAAACACGAAACAATTAAAGCATTACCTTTGAGGTGAATGTTACAATAGAGCATCTAAATTAACTGTAATTACTAATCTACAGATGGATCATTGACCCACATTTGCTCTCAAACCACTGCCTAACATTTCTTTCGAGGTCTCTCCTTTTTTTTTTTCTGCCACAGTGGCTCACTATTTTAGGGACAAACACGACTCCACCTTTAAATATGGCAGTTGTGAGTAAAACCAGGTATTTTGTTGCTCTCTTTTTCCTCTTTTTTTCCTCGCTTCCTCTCTTCTGACAGCCTTTCTCTTGAGTTTGTGGAATTGTGGTTTGTTGGTCTGGTGGAGAAGATCCATGCACACACAAAAAAAATTGCATTTGGCTCTTTCTGAATTACTTGACTAGTGCCTGAAAGAGAGGGCCCTTTGTTGGCTTCCTCTGGGACTGCCCTTGAAAGGCTCCTATTGTGTGGCAAGCACTATGATATAATGCAAGTGGATTTAATAGATTTAATGGAACAAGCAGATGCGGTTTTCAAGTCTTCATGTGATGAGTAGCTGCCTGTTTTAGGTGATCAGAACCACATCTTAAAGAAATTAAATAATATATGAATGATGTGGCACTCTAAAATCATTCTAAGCTTTGGTTTTGTGTTAAATGCTCTTGATGTTTTAGTCCATGTGGTGAAAAAAGTCCACTGGGTTTATTTGTACCTAATTTAAGGTATAATTTGATATCTCTTTTGTCAGATTTCACTCGATCTCCCATATTGGTGTGTTGTAAGTCAAGGTTATGCAGAGTGGGGGCAGTTGAATGTCAGCGATGTTTTAGCTTTGTTTTCATTGTGTTAACAGGAGCACAATGGTACAATTGTGTGACCATCTGAAACCATACACCTACCCAGAGCTTTCGGGGGTCAGAGGTGGGGGAGATGTGTGTGCCTCTAGTTCAATGAACCATGCATTTTGAAAAACCCAGAAACAGAAGAGTAATCCATCCAGCAAGCCATCAAAACCATTCTGCTCCACTGTCCTGCACACATACCAGATCTGCTCATCCTGAAAAATTTCCTCATCTTCCAGATACAAATGACACCCCCCCCTCCCCCAATGTTGCTTTATAATCAGTTATGCATTATTTTAAGGTGTCATTTGCGAAGTGCCCCGCTTCTTGAAGCCCCTCAACGTGATGGACAAGATCATAAAGCCGAGCAATAAACCTGAGATAAATGTTATATCTTAACACTGATAGAGGCAATTAAGTCCATCATAAGTGAGACAGGGAACACTCTCCTCTGGAGACTCATTCACTTGCATGGTTAAACATGATCCCCAGCTAAATGCCTTATTTTATTTCTCCTCTCAGCTCACAGCTTACAGTCGAGCACAAATTGAGCTGATGTGTTTTTTTCTTTCTTTGCAGAATTTGGTCGTTCTGTCTGGTCTGCCCTTTTCTGTCTGTCGTCATGTGTCTCCCTCTCTCTCTCTCTCTCTCTCTCTCTCTGCCGCTCCCTTTGGCCCTCTCCTCCCCACTTCAATGTATTTGTCATGGTAATGTAAAAAATCTCAGCTGCTTCAATTCATTTCGTGCTCTTTCAGTCGAGAAAGAAGGGCAATTCTGTTTCTCCTCACTAGTTTCTGGGTGTTAAGGCTCTCAGGTAATGAAGACCACATTTTATCTGCGTGGAGTTATATGACTGGGTGTGGCTGAGCAGGTCTGTTATGGGAAAATAAATATTATGAACCGGCTAACTTTGTTATCTTTATCGCACTGGGATCAATGTGTGTGTGTGTTACTGGACAGAAGACATTGCACAAACACTAAGGCCAGCTCTTAAAATGCAATGCAGCCATGCTCATGTTGTGTGCGTATGTAAACATGCAAACCAGAGCAACACACTGGTCAAATATATATTCAGCAGCAGATAGCCACATCTGAAGGCCTACAGTTCATATCTCCCTTAAATCACACAATCCCACTTATTTCCTGTACTTTAGTTATGTCTGTATGAGTGTGTGTATTCATTAATCCGTGTGTCTGTTTGCGTGTGTACGTGCCTGTCAGTGAGTCATTGAATGCTCTAATGACCACAGTCCTGACACAGGTATTTTGACTGCTGCCTCTTTCCATCGGCATATTGACTGGCATGCGATTAGTTACGCTGGGGTGGAAAACTAGGGAGGCGCATATTGCAACCACGAAAAAGACTGGGAGGAGGGTTAAGTCCTCTCCTCCACATCTCTCCTGTTTCATCGTTCTTTAAATCTAAAACATCCCTGGCTGCATTTAAGGGTTCTGTTATTTGGTATTCAATATGTACAGGAAAGCACAGTTGGGCTTACAGCGACCTTATGAGAAAACCCTCTCCTCCAGATCAATGCAGGTTGGCAGCACTGTAGTAAAGAATGTAGAGTAGTTATACAGTGACAATAGTCATAGTAGGAGCGGGAATTTGGTATAAAACTGATCTCAAAGCGCATTGCAAGTTGAACATGTACTGTTTGAATTTAAGGGATTCATTTTGACTATTGAGCCCAGTCCCACATATTGAGGTTGCACAGATTTTAAATTTGGGTATAAGAGAGTGTTCATATCTTTGGCAGATGCCTTTCAGTAGACCCCAACCGATTTATCGGCGGGGCGAGGTTCACAGCTAGTACTGGCTGTTTGCCAATCTATTGTTAACTGCATTTATAGCAGCCAACAAATTAAAATGAGAAAAAATAAAGGAGAGACAAGAGAAACACCCTTCAACTATGTTGTGAGTGTTGATGTTGCATACAGGGACACTCTATTGGGTACAAATAATATTGCATGCGAAGCAGTCTTGTCAGCACAAACATATTTTTGGCCAGTGATTATAGAAAAAAAATTGACCCAAAAACATACAGTAGATAAACACAGATAAGTATATAAATGCAGATTTATATGTACCATAAAACAGAAAACTAGAGGCATGCATAAAAAGGAAGTTTGACAAAGAGCTGTGAAATTTCAAATGCATATGAACGCAAAAAAAATGTATTCCCTGCAGAAGGTTACCATATCTACTATCCAGTAAAAACAACTGATCCAGTTCTTTAAAAGTAAAAATGAGCCTTAATCATATTTATCCCACTTCTACTGGGTGGATTTTGCTTATAAAACCTATTATTTACTGAATGGGTGAAACTACAGTAGATGAAACTAAAGGTGTGAATCCATGTTTGAAGTCTTTGCAAAACTCACTTTCTGATATGCTGTGTTTCAGGCAACTGTTCTATAACCTCAACAACTGTGGTGCACTTCCTGCGTCAAACTGACATTGGTTTGGCTTTACGCAAACACAAAGTTATTTATAGCATCTCTCCCACTTTATTTTCTCTCTCCCATTCTCTCCCTCTCTCTCTCTCTCTATTTGCATTTCTGCTATGCAAACAAGAATCTGGTGTCAGCTGCATCGGTTCTACAGCCGTAACTTGTCCCTTTTCTTTCTCGAGCCTCAATCTTTTTGAAAATGTCTCCCCTTCTTTCCCTCAGCTCCCATCTCCTCTATCTCACTGTAGCTTTCTAACTCTCTCACCTTCGCCCTCTTTCCTCCTCCCTTCACCCTCTCTCTCTGTCTGTGTTTTCCTTTGCTCAATTGTTTTGCTGTAGATTTGACCGCTATGATTAATGGCCTCAAAGCCACAGGAAAGCAAACACAGAGAGACACGACGTGTGCACCATTCTGTTACACACCTCCCCCTTTTTCCTCATATGTCCACTGCTTCTTTCCGTTCACACTGAACTTCTGGGTAAACATTTTTATATTAAAAGCCAGATTATACAAAAGCAACATTTGATATATTTTTTCAACTTATTTTTCCTTATTTTCAACTTTAGTTTCCTGTTTCCTGCGTTAGTAAATCCAACTTTTGTCATCAGTCTCTGTAAGTAATAGTGAATTATTTGTTTTTAGCATCATCTACTCTAATGCCAGAGCTCTTGTCTGTCTTTTCTGTGTTTGAAATGAGGAAATGAACCTCGGAGGTCAGTTAAAGATCTCAGAGGTCAGCGGTCAGAGATAAGCATCAAATTAGGCCTTCAGATTTTTGGTCAAGTGCGCTTCACCTGGGTGCTTGGCTGAATAAAGTTCATTCAGAAGGATTAAAATTGACTTTAGGTCTTTAATAACATAAAAGAAACCTGTTTTGAGTAGTGTGTGCACTCACCTAGGTTACTATTGTAAAGTAAGCTAAAGCAGCTGGTTAGCTTAGCTTAGCTTAGCTTAGAGTAAAGACAGGACATTGCTGCACCACACCCAGAAGTACTTACAGCTTATTAAAGAGAGTGCAGATTAAACAAACAAAATGTAAAAAGATAATGTGATACCTAGTAGATTTTTTTGACTAGAGTCAGATGAGCCGGTCCCTCTGCTTTTAGTTTAGCCTCAGCTAAGTGAATCTAATCACCTGCTTTTTTTGTTTTTTTTTTAAATTATTATCATCAATTTGGTGCCAAGACTAGAGAATGGTGTGGATGTACTCATCTAATTCTAGGCAAGAAAGTGAATGATTTTGCTTCACAAAAGGTAAAATCATTCCTTTTGGCATACTCCAGATTAGAGTGAGAGCATTAAATTAAAATTAGCACGGCATGAAAACCAAGGACAGAGCATGCTTGTAAAACTGTGTGTACAGTACATTCATCATTTGTTACCCTCAGAGTACCAGGAAATGACTATTTTTACCTTTTTCCTCTGATTTTAGGTGGTGTTTATTATTCTAACAGTTCTGCCCTTAGAGACTCTTCCTATTGTGCTGCAAGAGCATAGTTGCAGACCTCAGCTTGCTCCTTTGACATTCGATATAATTGTTTTGCACTTAACCTGTTGTGCTCATCGAGATCTGGTTTGCAGGTGTGAAAATAAACGATTCTAAGACACCATCACATCTAGCACAATGTGACTAGGACTGCATGCAAAAACCATTTTCCAAGAGCAAGAAAGTGATTGTGTTTTCATTGCAAAATACAATGATTGTGCCTCCTGCAAACTAATAGTGCTATCAGACAGAAATTATTGCACTAGAAGTAACAGTTCCATCAGAGGCTGAACGATAACGTGGAAATGGAACCGGGGCTTCAAATTGAATAATGTTGCGAGGAATTACCTTTGTACTTTGCTTTGGTTGTTGCTGTGAATGTGTTATGTATGAAGATGGAAATGAATGTTAATAAAAACTGTACTGGAGTTGAATCTGAATAAAACTTAAATGGAAATATTGGAATATTCAAAAGAAATCTCGAGATTGCTAATAATAACAACTGCACAGCATAAATTTGTCTCTGCAACACACTGAATGCAGTGAAAAACGACTACAAAAAGATCTGGGTCCATTTTCAGTCTCCAAGCCAGAGCTTGAGAAACACCCTCCCACTCGAACTTACTGTAGGCACATACCAATCACGTTATTTGACCTTACAGTAGCACCAGTAATTCATCTCAGCCACTACTAGCTGTCTTGAGGTGTGTTTTGTTTTCTCATAAATGGTTGGTGCCAAATAGTGTCAGACAGAGAGGCAGGGAAGGCCTCTGGGAGAGTGTGAGTGTGTGTGTGAATGTGAATGTGAATGTGTGTGCATGTTTATATGCCTGTGTCTTTCAAGCTGCGGCCTCTGGCTGTGACCCCAGTGTTAATCACTCCACAGCCGGAACAACCACAGGCTTCTGTCGCCACTACTGCGGCTACAGCCGTTCTCCTCTGCTCCTTTATTTCAGTCTCATTCATGCTCCCTGTGCTGTTTTTATTTTTCTCTGAAGCCCTCCATACCTACAGTATGTTCCCTACTTGGCCTCCTACTTAAACAAGATCACTATCCCCTTCCCCATTAGCTCCGGGATACACCCATGTCATTCTCATCCTCTCTCCATAACCTAAAACTGTCACCTTTTCTCTAGCCTATGCCCCCCTTTAGGCTTCTTGAGTTTGGTATTTCTAAGCTCTGAAATAGCAGGGCTGTCTTGTCCTGATTTTCATAGCAAAGTGCAAAACAAGCTAAAGGCTGTTCTCTTTGTGTGGTCTATCACTAAAGGGTTGGTAAAAAAAATGCTGGCTTGGGATTTTGTTATTAGTGTACTAAGTGACAGGTTTTTGGCAGGTTTTAATTCTCATATTTGCTTTACCTTTTTTATTTGAAAATATACAGAACAGTATGACTAAAGCTAATAGCAGCAAAAAGCCAAACAATAGATTCTGGGTCTGGAAAAATTAGTATGTTGAATGGCCAAAAACTGCAATTCTTAAAACATCCACTTGAGGCTGTTTCCTAAAGCAGATCAATCCCCACAGTTAAAGTGTCCAGTTTCACAGCAGAAAGTCTGAGCTACCTCTTGATCCTGTTTGTGGTGTTGGTGCCCTGTTGAGAATTTTAATGCAACAATCTGCAGAATTTCTGGCAGTGCGGTTGGACAGTATGGTTAGTTATGAAAACAGACTGTACAAGTCTGTGTTCCAGTTTATCTTGTTATATTTCTGTTTCTTAGAATTAAGCAGTAGTGGATGGATGGATGGATGGATGGATGGATGGATGGATGGATGGATGGATGGATGGATGGATGGACTTAATTAGCAGATGGGTGCAGCTCACCCATACAGTCTTATGATGCGGCCTGGTTAGCAGTCAGCCTCTTGTCCTTACATAGTCACTTCTGGCTTGCTTCAAAGTGGGGTATAGTATAGAAATAGTGGGTAATCTCAAGAGTATTGACTTTTTTTTGTACCTCATTCTGTGTGAAAAGCTTTGATCATATAACTTAAAAAAATGTGATCTTAACAGAAATAATTTTTGATACTTTGTAAATATTTAAAGTAGTCATCAAATTCCTTTACTTGTTCAAGTAGAAATTATAGCACAGCAGATCAGTTTCTTGTTTAATATGTTGGCTGACTTAGAAAGGTTATTTAATGAAACCAGTGTTGCCTTTGATTAACTTATCATGCTTGCATATCTACACCTGAGTCTACAGAGCCTCAGAGGCTTGCAAAACAGTTCTTATATTCTAATATTAGAACTGTTTTGCAAGCAAATAATGGCAACGCTAACAAACTGATGTTGAGAAAGACATAGATGACTGATGTTGCACTAAATGCAAATTTTAATTTGCACTAAATGCATGCAGTGGAGGATGATGGCGGCAATATCATTAAGGGAAAAATAACCTAATGATGGTAGAACAAAAATCAGAAAATCCCCAGAGTCATGAGGACTTGTCCTCGGGGTATATTGTAACACAAATGTAGCACATTTAAGAAAATCTGTACCATAAAAGGCTATTTAAGTCTGCACAAAAGTGGTGGAGTTACTGACCAACCAACAGACCACTGTGGAGCGATTAGAAATAAAATGAAAAAGTTCATTATTTAAACTTTTCGTTAGCAGATCTGGATCTGCGAGAACGACTTGCTTGCCGACTAACTAGATGGCTGTGGGTGCAGTTGTTGTGATTATTACTCTGTTGTGCCTCTGTTGCTTCATGACACCCGCAGAATAATGGCAGTTAGGCATGCATAACACTTACAAACACACACTCAGGCTGCAGGCAAGCTAAGAGGAAGAGTGTGAGTTACACAAGCTTTGACAGGGCCTAATTATACAAGTCTCTAATGAACTGTAATTACTGACATTCACCGGAGCATCAAGGTCTATTGCAGTCATTAGGCTGCAGTGTTACACTTTCTGTATCGGCACTGACTGACAGAATTTCTCTCTCTTTTTTTTTATCCCTTTTGTGATCTGTTGACCTCTGCCTTACTGTTTTCTCATCTCTCTCTCTCTCTCTCTCTCCCCTCTCTTTCTCTCGCTCCCTCTATCTCTCTCTGCATTTATCTATCTTTCTCTCTCCCTGTGTCTCTCTGCTACAGTTTGATGGTGACAACATGTACATGAATGAAAACAATCATGAGTTCCTCCCGCCAAACCAGGTGAGTCAAAATTGCTCATAATGGAATACCTGCTCTTCGGCTTTTTTCCTCTTGTTACATCTCGTCCTCAAAATCATTGCCTGAGCTACTTTAAAGCCATTTTTCTTTCACTGTTGTCAATTCCTGTTAAGATGAACAACAAGTTGCTGTTGCTGAAAACAGCCACTCGACAATCCTCGACATCAGTCTAGTTTGATTTGGGCAATTCTATACCAATCTTCAGCGGGCCGGATTAAAAAGACCAACGGGCCCAGTGTGGCCCACAGGCCGTAGTTTGCCCGCCCCTGATTTAAGCTGATTATTCATGTCAAAGGTCTTAAAAAGTAAACACTGTAGTCACATTTTTTAAGAAAAACTAGATTCTTGAAATAGACAGCATGATGGTATAGAAAACGTGTTTCTTAAATATAATATAATAGAAAACATATGTTGTTTTCTTTTATAAATTGAAGCTGGACTCTGCTACTACATTT
>VUQK01028616.1:27293-40111 GCA_015106715.1 Bujurquina vittata | reverse complement strand
GAAAGAGATAGAGACACACAGAGAGAAAGAAAGAAGCAAAGGAGGTTCTAACATTAGCAGTAATGAGGAACATGGAGGATGGTGCCCAGGGGGACATCATGACATTACTATCTGCCTTTTTGCTGCTACTGATTCACCCTTAAAGACGTTCACAGTGGCACTGTACTTTTGAAACCAACAGTCACCAGTGCAAAATGCTCCTAGCTCAGCTTTAATTACATCATTATTATTAATATTATTATTTACTTTTTTATGACTTTTATACAGATTGTGTGTTTAAAAGTCCTTCCTGCATTTTATGAAACTAGAAAAATGTGCTAGCATACACTGTTCTTGGCGTTGAGATTTATAGTGGCAAATTCCATCTCAACACTGGGGCTACTTAAGGCATTCTTTGAGTAAACTGCTTTTTTCTCTCATAAAGTACGTGCTAAAACTCGTAATTATTCCCTTATACTGCTGGTTTGTGAGGTATTGCTGTTTTTCTGCCAGATTAATTACAGGATCACAGTTCAGCACAGGAGGTGCAAGAGCAAGTGTTTGATATTTTTCCTTTTGACTAGCTTGTAATTGGAACGATTGAAAATGACCTTATAGTGTCTTGTTTTGGCAACACGGTGCAGTTGCCAAGCTAATAAATAAAATGATGTTTTAATAGTGTGTTGGTAAATACAGTTGGCTGGTATTGTACCTGAATGAGGGCATCACACATTACATTAAATCAAAGCCACGTTGCCTTATTGTGTAATATTTTTAAAATGTAGTCTTGACAACGTTCAAAACACATTCACTTAACAAATTCTTACGACACTGATTCCCCCTTTTTTTTTTTTAAACATCCTGGCATCCTGGCCCATCAAGCCTCTGTACTTAGCATCTGTCTGATGTCACAAGAAGCCAGATACAGCATTTTGCCTCTGTCTTTATAGTTAAGTAGAGTATGATTCATGAATCCACTCTCTTCTTCTCAGCTTGTGTAAATGACCCTCCTGGGTATATATAAGCTTGATAAACCAAAGACATGGATGAAGAGAGAGAGAGAGACAGAGGGATGGCGTGAGGAGGAGGTGGGAGGGGTGGGAGAAGGCTCTTTGAGAAACAGAGTTGTTAGTGCTTTGCCCTCGGGGTGAATGAGAAGTAGCTTTGAGGGCTGTAAGATCCAGGGCTGGCTCCCCCACCTAAAGCCGTGTTTACCACCTTGTTGCACGGTGGCTGTGCTTTTGAAGGATCAGTCTTGAACGCGCCTCTAATTAAAGCTGTCATGGCTGGGTGCCTGCAGGGATAATGTTCTATTATTATAGTCATTTGTTTCAATTAAACGCTGGCTGATTTTACAATAGCAGCCGTGAACCTGTGTGAGTGAGCTATCACTCTAAACAAGATGGCTCCAGTCAAGCAGGGAGTGAGGAAAGCGAAGTCTCAGGACTCACACGGGCATTGATCAGTGAATATCGAAACCGGGCAGGGCGGGATTGGGAAAGAACCTGATGGTGCTGATTGTTTATTCAAAATCCAAATTAGACAGATACCGGGCAGCATTTTAAGAACAAAATATTCCATTATTTAATTAACTTTTGGCTTTCATTTACAATTTGAAGCAAGTCAGCTAAAAGTGAATTGACTCCAGCTCTACAGAAAGTACTTAATTAAAAATTGACAGACAATGGAGAGTCGTTTTAGGCGGTGCTAAAAAGTTGAAACATGACAACAGTTTATTGATTCTATAGCATCCACAGATGGGTTTATTATGACACTAGCGTAATAAAACCTGCATAGCAATCAACCAGCTTATTTAAATGACGCAACAGATGCCACTCTGGTATAATCATCATAAGGACAGAGAAAGGTTAGCTGTTTTACTCTCCTCTGGTGTGCATCTCTCCTCTTTCTCCTTGTAGCTGTGTATAGGCTCTCTTCTCCCCTTCTCTCATCTCTGTGCTGGTGGTCAAATCCCCTTAGCTAAATCAAATGGTGCAGGCAATTGGAGCAGCCGTGAAACCATTTCAAAGGTAAGGTCAGCAGGAGCAGGGGAACAATGGCTTTGTGATATTCCATCTCGCACACAATGTGCTACACATAATTGGAAAGCCTTTGTTATTTGACTCCCATTTGACTATGATGTACAAGATGTGAATACAAACACGACAGGCGTAACGATGGCAGAGGAACACGTTCACACTGAGTTTCCTGGCTTTACATCACAGTTTAGGGCTGCCTGGCTGCTCATCACCAAAAAGCAATATCTAACTGTCCCCGCACTAACTTTGATTTTACTACTTAGGTCACGTGGCTTTTTTCTCTTATAGTTTCGCTTTACCTCTGCTTTACTGGCTTATTTCCTTGGGGCTGCACAGCAAACAACTGCATTTCTGAAGGTTAAACACAGCTACAGTAATGCCCAGGAGAACTCAGGAACCCATTTTCAAAATAATCTGAAAATATAAATGAGCCGTGAAATACAGCAAAAAAAAAAAGATAAAATAAATAAATAAAACAGAGTGTTATTTCCTTTAAGATCAGTTTAGAGTATTTACCATCCTATCTGAGTTTTACTGACTCAAAGTGATAGCACTGTTTTTGTGCTGCATCACAGACCCTGTGCCCAGAAATAAGGCAGTGCTGTTCATGTCAAGGGTCCATGGAAAGTCAGTATGTGTTACATGCTAAAGGCAGAGAGCACTGACCAACTAAATCCTGTTACTCACTGTGCACTCCCACCTCTTTCTAGCTACTTAGATGATACCAATAAGAATTAGCATACAGTACCTATGGCAACCGGCAACCTTTGTCAGATTCTTTCATAATATTTGTACAGCCGTCTGCCACTAGCTTTATTTAGCTCTGGCTTGATGGCGCTATATGATAACTTCTTGCTCTTTCTGTCTCAAACAGGTGAAAGCACCAACCAAAAGCACTCTGAGACAGTTTCACAAAGGATGCAGAAATGACTGTTACAATTAAATTATAACAGCGAGAGTATACAGCACAACTCTGGTTTTAGTAATTATATTAAGGTCATTTAGACTTTCATACTTTGGAATAGCACACTTCCATCCTTATATAACACATCTTGTGCTATTATCTTCACACTTGGAGTGGAATAGTTTATATGTTGCTGTGCTTTCTGATGACTTACTGCTTCATTAGCCTGAGCAAAAACATGGAGCTTTAATGAAAATGGGGTTCATGAAATATGAGAACAAACATAAATAAGTACCCATTAAATAACCAAACAGCAGAAAGAGTAATTGTTATTTTTCTTGTTCATTTGTTTGTCTGCAGACATTTGTGATTTTGAACATATATGTAGTAAAGAAAACAAAAACATTTCAACTAACTCCAGCTATATGATTTACTTCCACTAGTAATTTAAATGCATGGATATCTATAAAGGTTGATTTTTTTTCTGTCTCTGCTATTATGATGCTGGCCCAATACTCACAATGCTGCGGTGTCTTCCCCCTGTGAACTCTTCTGCTCTGCATGTCTCCTTCTTGTTTACATTAAACATGGTGTGACTCAGATTAAAGGGTGACAATTTTGCCTGGAGGCTGTTGCTATGGAAATGCATCTGCTATAGCTATGATAGGCCATTCATGTTTGATTAATTGGTTTTTCAGTGCTTCTTGGTTTGCAAGGACCCTTAAAGAGCAAGTCCATGGAAAATGGAAAATTAATGGATTTTGATTTCCTCCTTTTTTTACTCCCTTTTCCTTCCTCCTTTTTTGTCTGACTACTTATTTTGCTGAAGCTATTTCCTCATGTTTTAAGAAGTGTAGTGATGGTGTTTTGAATTATGATTGGAAGTTGGAGATTGTCATGGATGGGGGAGGTTTGAGCTTGGTTATTTGAAATGCAAAACGAATGTCTTTGTTCACGGCTGGCTTTTGTGAGCAGCTGCTGAGGCAAACACAGAATCTAATGTCGTGTGAATATTACGAGTTTTCAAAGCAGGCCAGAGCTCTGCACAACATTACTTTGTTGTGCATTTTTATTCTAGCAATCTACTGGGACCAATTATGATTAGAGTGCTGAGCCTTCATCTCTGAACCTCTACTCATGTTTATCAAGACCTCATATGCTCGGGCCCTTTAAATCTGATCTTTTTAGCACTGCTCTAATGTGTAATGTATTATTTAACTCATAAATGTTTAAAAGAGCTAACAAATGCTAATTCATCATTTTCAGATCTGTAAATTCCCAAACATTCCCATTTATGTCTGCATTAAAAGCATCCTTTGGTCTGTGTTCATGTTCTGTCCTGATGAATCTTGAAATAAAGCCTTTGATGTCGTTACTGTTGAAGATCTTACAAGATGGTTAAGAACAGAACTTTGTGAATGTGACTCTAACTACTAGACAGTGTTTTTCATGTAGGGGTCATTCACAGCTGTGAACAACAATTTTTTTTCTGCTTGTGCTTGCAGAAGTTGTGGGTTTTTTTTTTTCATTTTTTTAATCACACAATGAACATAGTATCTCTGTGTATCACTACCACTGACTCAGTGATTGCTCTGCCAGGTGCTCAGATATCTGGCCTTTAAAAAATTAAGAAAAAGTTTTCAGAAGCAGTAAATGAGTAAATCTTAACCCCAATACCATGCATGTCACTGTATCCAAGGGCTCTGCGCATGGTGCCTGTAGCAGTGAATAGGAACCATGAACTGTACTGTAATAGAGGGACCCACTGAAATATGATTTCAGTGATAATAGGGAAAAGTTCAAAATTGCTTTGGGTTACAGTTCACTGAGTGGCTTTGACATAGGAGAAACTTGGATTAAAAAAAAGAAAACGTTAAATTGCAAGGTCAATTTTCTCCTTATTAAATAATAATATGTAATAACATGTACTGTATGTATTTTTGGCGGCTTGAATAGCAGAACATGCCACTGACATGTAATCACTAGCACACAAACTTACCATTTATTTGGGGTCTCTAAATCTGTCTGGCTGACACATGTAGTGTGCAGCTGTTTTTAGAGCTGTTTTGCTGTTTTTCTTGCTGTGGCCGCAAACAATGTGAAACCAAAATATGGAGCCTGAAGATGCTCAATGGTCAGTAAATCTCTGAGGGGACTGCAGAGTTGGGTGGCATTTGATATAGCTTCAGAACCATGATCAATTTTTGATTTAAAAATACCCATTATGGATGGATGCTTTGAGCTCTCTGTCACTTCTTAAAGTGTGTATTTTGCATAACTGCTACTTTCTCATCCAGCATCAAGCTCCCACCCAGCAGTCACTCATTCAAAGTATTTTCTGGTTCTGCTAACTGTCAGAAATGTCAGAAAGCACTAACCCAAAAATGCCCAGGCTTCAAATCAGTCTGTTTTTCGAGTCTGAGTAGTTAACAGGGGATGTCATTAGCATTTAGGGAGCCCTTTTAATGTGATGTTGCATTTAGATGTCTTGGTTGTTTAGTTTTATTATTCAGCTCAGTTCCAGTAAAAAATAAAAAAAAATTAAAAAATCACCCTGCACAAAAAATAGTGTTGATTTCAATTCAGATCAAGTAATCTGGCTAAAAAGCTACAATTTTACAAAGTGGGACTCTTTTCTTCCAATAGACAACCCCCCTCGAGTTATCACAATTTTTTGCACGTATTTATTGTACTATATTTCTATTTACACAATTTCTCAAATTTGAACATGTCATCTCCACATATTTGCATATTTGGCTAATTGGCAGTCAGGAGTTTTAAGTAGAGAAGATAGTAAAGCTGGTGTTCTTCTCTCACTCCAGATGCAGGAGATGGCTTTGCAACACCACCAACAGCAACACCATCACCAGCACCCTGATGGCGCTCATTATGACCCCGCCCGTAACCACACCCTGATAAACAACTCACCTCCGATACTGCCCAACCCCATGAGTGCACTATCCCAGCTAAACCCACAGGTCAGCCGGAGTGCAGTGCCTCATGGTTCCCCCTCACCTCCCGGAAGTAAATCGGCCACACCCTCCCCTTCAAGCTCCAATCAGGACGAGGAGACTGATCCTCATTTGAAGGTACTGGTGTGGCTTCTCTGGCTTGCAGTAGTGGAGATAAAGGCATTCGCTTGGCAGTGCTTCTCACAGGTCGTTCAGATGTTAACTGCAGTGCTGAGTTCAAGAGGAGCTTGTGCTTGGTTTATTTGGCTGCTTGGAAAACTCAAACGCTGTTGTCCACTTTTGCTGGAGTTGGAGTTACGGCTATTTTTTCTTTTGTGTTTATAGTAGTGTCTCAGAATGAAAGTATGTTTGAGATATTTACTCCTGTTCTCTTCAGATCATCTTTCTTCACAGAAGAATAATAAAGCAATATTTAAAGAGTTAAAAAAAATCTGTTTTCCATGTGACATTAGTACCTAGCCATTAGCACGACGGTATGTTTGTAGGTTTGCTGCTTACCACTTAGACACAGAGGGCCTGACATTAATCCTTTTCTTCTTTCGTAACGAATAAACCGAAATGTTTGTACAGATGTGAAAGGTGTTTTAATGGGATAGCACTCTTGTCAACAACATGATTTGCTGCCAGTCCTCCCCAACTTTGTCACTGCTTTACCGTGTGCTCAGTTACAGTCTGGTTCTAAAGCGACCACTCCTTCAATTAAATCACTCATTCATTTAAATGGGAAGAGAAGGATAGTTGTTTACATTCATTTGGTTTATGTAAATCTGTAAAACTGCTTTCATAAATTGCCCACCAACCAATGTCTCTGTGGATTTGCTACATTTCTGTCAGGGGAATGTGAATGAGTGTATAATTGAATCTGCCACTTCCACAGTGTTTCAGATTCATCTGTGTATTTAACTGCCAACTCGCAGTGATACAGTGTAACAAGAAGGGGATCCTTTAGTTTAAAAAATATATGTTTCCCAGCCTATACATCTCTGCTGTGCTTCTCACTGTGTGTGTGAATAAAAATGATTAGCATCTCTCCTATCAGTAAGTAATTCCATTTGCTCTCTCCAATTCATTCTGAGACCACATCAAAGCCAGAGCAGATACAGCAGGCGATTTAAAATTCCTTTCACCCCTAGCATGAAAAGTCAGAATTTATGACTTGCTGAACAACTGCAAAATAAAGATTTGAAAAGGTTTGATAAATTCAAATAACAGATGTTATTTTTGACAAAGTAAGGCAGGGGGAAAAATGCTGTCGACCAGAGTCTGTGTAAAAGCGCTACTGTCGGTGAATCATTGCTGCAATATCCAAATGCTGGGTATTGAACAGTGAAATTAAATTCTGGATTTAATGAAGTTTACATGCTTCACCTGGACACGATGTTATAAGCATTCATCAAGCGGTAATTATTCATCCTGTTTGTGTTTGGGTTGAATCAGTAGACTCATTTTCAGTGTCAATAAGCTGTTTTGTGTTTTTTGTTTTGTGCCACTGATGGTCTTCCAGATCACGGGTGAGAAGCGGCTGTCTTCAGAGATGATGAAGCCCAAGCCCAAACCCCCAAAAAAGAAGAAGAAGAAGGATCCAAATGAGCCCACAAAGCCTGTGTCGGCCTATGCTTTGTTCTTCAGAGACACCCAGGCAGCCATTAAAGGACAGAATCCCAATGCCACTTTTGGAGACGTGTCCAAAATAGTAGCCTCGATGTGGGACGGACTGGGAGAGGAGCAGAAACAGGTAGATTTTTTTTTATATATCGACACTGTGTCTATGGAGAAATAATAGTTGCTTTTTGCCCTTACAGCAAATTATAAATTCACATGAAACTGGAACATTTTGAACCTGCTTGAAACTTTGTTTCCATTTTAGAATGATCCTTTAATTACCACTTGTGCCACAGTTAGAAAAATGTACATATTCTTTCATTTTAGAGGGAACATTAAAATGTAGCTTTTAACTGAAAAGCTAAAAGGCAAAAAGAAGCGAAACAAGCTGTAACGCATTGTTGTTACTTTTTAAGATGATAGCAGTATGATAAAATTGTTTAAAAAAAAACAACAATAATAGAGTAAAACAAAGAAAAGCAGATGCCTGTTTATTTGAACAGCTTGTGTCTGCCTACCTAGCCATTATAGATCCGCTTTTGGCCTCCAACAGTTGTTGATGGACACGATGAGCTTTATTGAGTTGATGAGAAATTTCCTTGTCTTTGTCATTATGACGAGTGACCCGCATTAATTACATGTTTAATAGAAACATGTAATTCTGATTCTAAAATTAAATAACTAGCCCCCCACTTGAGATGATGGCAGCTTGCAAGCGAGCAAAGCAAGTAACATTTTATATGCTTTTATTTTATGAAGTGAGAGTCGTGTGCTCAGTGTCTTTTATGTTATTAGTTCTTCTTTCAGTCAAACTTGTAAAGTTTTTAACCATCCACCGTATAGATATATTTACCTGAATTGAATAGTCATTTAGATTTTTTTATAACCTGACCTGAACATGAAACTGCATTCACATTTACTGCAGTTTAGAGGTTCTCTGTCCAGCACATTTTCTGTTTCATTTTCCACATTCCAGTCCAACAGACAAAGTCAAATGGGGTTTTTTTTTTTCTCTGTGTTTGTGGTAACAAATGATGGTGTGAAATGAATGAAAAACGAGACAGTCTGATGATCATGCGCAGACTCATATTTTTAGAATATCCAGTCAGGGCACAGCCTATTGGGTGTCAAATAAAAGCACCTGTCTCCATGACAAAGTGCAGCCCATTCTCCTCAGCCCCAGCCACTATCTACCAGACCCTATCTAGTATGTGTGTTTTTCTCCCACCAAACCTACTTCATACGCTGGACTTTGGAGGCCGTCTGTCCCTTTTATTTGCAGTTAATTTTTGCCGCCTTCACCAGGGCTCTTCACCATGAATCTTCATTTCGCCGCTGACACCCTTGAATGTGAATTCCTCATTTCCTGTCCTTTTATTTATATCTGTTGCCTGGTGATTTGATCATGCTGGGAATACAAGATTAGCAATTGCCTTGTCCTTGGTTTTGCCTCAAGGACGTCTTCTCCTGAAATGTTATTGTTTGTGCTGCTTAACCCTTTGTGTCCTGGTTTTTATCTTTACCTTAGATTTTTGCACTGTAGACGCAACTCTCTTTCTGCCTGTCTCTGTATGTCCCTCTTTATCTCATCCACATTTGTCCTTCACAGCTCTACCTGGGAACATAGACAAAACTAATAGTATGGCAATTCCACCATTAAAACTCTGCCATTTAGCATGCCATTTCACAGCTAATTTTTTGATTTGTTTGTGCATTCATGTGTTTAATCAAACATGTCACCTCGCAAGACACATAATTAACTTGAGGTAATGATGTCATTATGGAATAAAATGTAGTACCCTGTCTGGGCAATAACACCGTGAGTGCTCTAATTATTCTCACTGACTAGCACTGTCATTTATTCCAGGCCAACAAATGGATAAACTTGATAACAGTGTATTTACAGAGTACAACCAATTCAGCTAGTGCACATTAATCCTCATTACAGTCATTAAAATTTCTGTCCTTGTCTTTCATAATGGAATAAATTCATGAAAGGACATTATAGCATACTGTATTCACATCTGCTGGCTGGTAATGTAATAGTATAATGCATTCATTATGTTTTCATATCCTTAACCTTTTCAGTATACAGTTTTAATGCCGTTCTTCCCCTTCCCCTTTTCAGCATAACTGAAAAAACAAACATTTGATCCCCATTTGAAACAAATAGATGACACATAAATTTGTCATTTTCATTATTTTAATAAATTTAAAAAAGCACATCGGTCACATACAAAAGTAAGTAAACCCCTACATGTATTGTGCCTTTGGAGGTATAAACTCAGAATGGGGGGTTTCAGATTTTATTGCACAGATTAGAATGTCTCATGGAGTAACGGGTAGAATGACATTTGCTAAACTGCTCTCTGAGACTTTCAGAAGGATTCAAAGTGATTTAAAATGGTCTCCAAATTATTTGAAAAGAATATTCCACTGCAGGAACAATCATCGTCAAGTAGGTTAGAAACCGCTGCCGTTTTGTCCCAAACTGGAAGCCCCAGCAAATCCAGGAGCAGACTGATGCCAAACACTTCCAAGAACCCTCAAGTGTCATCACAGGATCTGCAGGTCAAACTGCATTTTTGTGCATGCATTTCCAAACACTGAGAGATTGCACAATTTGAGTCCTGCTACCCTAAAAGAACATTTGAGCAAAACTAGATTTGAGCAGTGTGCACAAAGGCAAAGACGCATCCTTTTGGAAAAATGTGTTTTGGAGAGATCAGTCAACCAGTTGGTATGCTTGGCAGAGACCAAACAGCTTTAAAGGAGAAGAATCTCATAACAACAGCTACACCTCTAGCACAGTGGTGGAGCTGTCTGTGTTGCTTCAGGGAGTGGACAGCCTGCAATATATTTATGAATTACACATCAAATACAAGAGTGCTTGAAGATAATGTGACATCTTCTATCCAACAGTTAAAGTTGAACTAGAAGTGCACCTTTTTAATGGGATAATGACTTTTTAAATCCACCTAAAAATGTCTCAAAAAGCAGAAATGAAAGGTTTTGCTATGACCTGTTCAAACCACGGATTTGAATCCTACTGAAATATTGTGTGGTGTTGTTGAGCACTCCACGTTTATCTGTAGACACTTTTTCAAAGAGGATCAAATGTTTGCTTGCACAAAATGTCAAAAGGCCCAAGTCCAGTGGATGTACTTACTTTTCCACATTCCATGTGGGGTTTTTTTCCTCCAACATTGGCTGTCACGTCAGCTCTGAGGTGTGTTCTCTAATGTCACAGGCAGACCCTCTGGAGCCATGCAGGAGCTTCAGAATGTAAACACAACCCTTCCCCTACACACAGCTTTGTTTTAACTAGATCATAGCCCCTGTTTCCAATTACCTATAGCCCTCCTCACACACACAATGCAGCAAAATTCACATAAGTGAACTGAAGGCAGTGTTTTGTTTTTTTTTCTTCCTCTTCTTCTTTTTTTATTGCTGTAGTTTATTGAAGAAACAATCAAAAGTTTCATTGTTGTGATTTATGTTCCTTCTGTGATTCTTTTTGTGACGCTTCAGTGTGCATTTTCCCCACTTTTCTTGTGTTCTTGTGTATTCTCCAGTGCCGTCCTTGAGTTTGGCAGAACAAAGTCTTTTAAAGAAGAAAAAAAAATCATGTTTATGTTCATATTTTCTTTTTTATTAAGATGTTTTCATAGCTTGCATGCTATACAGCGCTTTTTAATTCCCAAAGGCCTTTGCTTTATAGTGCAAGATCAATGCATTATTTGGGCTGTGTTATCCCTCAAGGTGACTACATGTTAAAGCTGCCCCAGAAACACAAAAGAACATTTTTCTTGTTTTTGTTATTTAAGTTTAAGATCAATTTTTAGTTTTTACTGCAATGGGGGAGGAACGGTGATAATGGATTTGGGGAGGAGGGAGGGGAAACCTTAGTGTTATTTAATTGAGTCTGTGTTGAGGCGTATTAGTGAAAGGGAGGAAATAAAAGCACACTGTCAATTTGTAAAGATGGCATGTTTAGATATTAAACTCACTTTCTTGTATTAAGCTTAAAAATCTGTCACACTATATTCAACTATTTTTAGTCCAGTCCTTGCATCTTTGTCTGGTACTCAAACACTGGTATGTTTTTTCGTTTCTTCTTAATGTAACTCTACCTTCCCCCTCTTTTAAGCCTTATTTCTCCTCCATTTCTGCTTCCCATTAGTTTCCTTTCCTCCTGCTTCCCCTCTCACCAGTCGTTCGGTCTTCACTCTCTTCAGTGTCAGCAGGGTGCAGAGTTATTGTCTCCTGTAATTAACTGGTTATCAAACAAGAACATTTCATTAAGGTACAATTAGGGGCTAATTCAGCCGGGACACCTCTGTGTCAGGATTACGTTGGAGGCATATGCTCTCCCCTTGCAGCTTTGTTATTTTTTATTCATACTGACCTGCAGCCTTTGACGGCTTCAATTGCCAATGAATCCACCCACTTTGGAATAATTAGACATCCTTAGGCATGGTAATTTATTTAAAAGTATCCGTCATTGCGCAAATCATTAGCTGTGTTAAATTAATTTGAAATTAAAGCTGCTGGGAGTAGTTTGGGTTATTAAAGAAGCAACCATGGGTCTGTCAGTCTATAAGAGGTGGCGGGTGAACCAGTTTCTTTCTTAAATTAATTTCTTAATGGGGATTATTTGTTTTTATTTATAAAGTCTGAGGTTTTAATTCTGTCATTCTTTTTCCAAGATATCCAGACGTCTATCAAAGAAAGAAAACAATTATGATATTGTAAATAAGGATGAATGAGAGGATAAACATCAGCTGTTTGAGCATGAGATTGTATCCGCCATCATCCCGGTTTGTTTGCTGTTCTTTGTGTATGTCTGTTTGTTTATTGACTGTATGTGTTAGCGGCTGCCAGCCTATGTGCATTTGGCAAGGCATGAATGCTTAATGGTTATCCTACCCCACCTCTTTGAAAGAAATGACCCTGTCCACGGAGCCACAGACAGTCTCCTCGCTGAGGATCAGTAATTACCCAATGCATTTACTCACGCACAAACATACACCCTCCTTTATATTAAAACGCTCAAGAGATGAGCTGAGATCTGAGTCTTCCCGATCGATTTAAGGGTGGACTTTTTGCAACTTGCTTTTCCTGCATCAAAAAGGCGCTGGCAGCTATAAAGAGCCTGTGAGCGACGTGTGATGACATTAATTCGAATTCCCTGTCTTAACGCATCATTTGAGGTTTATTCAGAAGACTTGAGATTGCCTCTTTGCTAATGCTGTTTTGAATTCTTTTATTTATCCCCCCCCCCCCTCTTAAAAGTTTTCCGGGGACGCCATCTTTTGTTAA
>VUQK01028616.1:11722-26693 GCA_015106715.1 Bujurquina vittata | reverse complement strand
TATTCTATAGAAAGAGTCCACAAACCGCACAGATATATGTGTGTGTATATATATATATATATATATATATATATATATATATGTGTGTGTGTGTGTGTGTGTCAGAGAGAGAGAAGTGTGTGTGTGTGCTCAGAGGAGAACAGTGAAAATTAGGCCTCAAACACACCCGATTTGTAACCTGGGGAGAAATGGAAAGTAATAGCACATGCGTGTGTGTTTGTGTGCATGTGCATGCTCATCGCTGTGCATGTGTAAAAGTAGAAGTGGACATTACCTGTCATTTGCTATCCTCTTGGTGTTTCTGTCCTCCCTGATGTGCCACTAATGTGTTGCCTGAGGTTTTTTTTTTTCCACACCTGCTGCTCTGTCTTTGATGCAGGTTACTACAGTTTAGTTCACAACATTAACATATTTCTATCCGTGGTTGTTTTTAAAAAAAAAAACAATCCCAAATTGTTTTCTTTAAAAAGCTGGTAGAACGCTCCCCATTGGCTTGTCTTACATCTGCAGTGCCTGCACTGTATTGGTGATGGTACAGGGGTGTTCAGTCTATTGGTGTGCTGCATTTCATTTCTGCCTTTCTGCATTGTTTTCTCTTTTTTTTCAAATACAACTCTAAATTGCATTAGCATATACCGAGCCCCTCCTCTTTTCCCTCCCTCCTCCTTCCTCCCCGAAGCACAGCGCCACACTTCCTCTCATGCTCATGGGCCGAAAACAAGCACCTTGATTAAGGCATGAATAGTTAATTCATCAGCCTCTTCACTGTGGCATACTTTCAACTAAAAAGACTATTCTCATCTCTTGTCTTTGCTGCAATTAGACATTCATGTCATTGCTCCTATACAGAGGCTTGATTGATACTATATGCTGGTAGATTGCCAGTCAAAAAATCTGACTGACTAAAATAAACCTGCGAACCCTCCTTCACTCATTCAGGATCAGCCAATCTGAATGCAGAGCTGAATCTCATGATTCAACTCGACTCTCTTTTTTTAATTACCAATGAAGTAGTCTTTTCAGAGTGAATTGGGGTGGGTGGAATTGAAGGTAATTGGAGCATCATTTGAAAGATTCACATCTTAAGCGTGCACCTGTTGCCTTTTTGTTTTGTGACTCATGTTAGTTTGTTTGGGAGGAGAAGAAAACTAAAGTTTGATTGCTACCCACTATATGTCATGTCACTTCTCTTATGTTCATTTGAATTGATAAAAAAAAAACCTCCACATTGAGAATTTAATTTAAAAAGTTTAAATTAAAAAAAAACACGTATATTAAATATCACACGCAATTCATATTTGTGCCTTGACAAGCTGTCTTTTAACTTAAATATTGCTGTGTAAATCCCTCTGCTGCCATACGCGGCTCTCAAGTTGCAACAAATCAGACCCGTTATCTCACTCTTTTCCTCTCCCGTCACTTCATTTTTTTGTATTTCATTTTTCACTTGACCCTGCAAATGTGTCTGTCTCTCTTCTTTATCCATCCATTCATCCTATTCCATTGATTATTTCAGGGATTCAGTTGGATTGATGTGAGCCATAAATAAGTAGCAGTCCAACAGTTAATGAGAAATGCTGGATGTATTTCACAGAGAGACGCACGCTTACCTCCATGGGGGGAAAAAAGGGAGACAGAACAGTCTGCAGAGCAGATGTGTGTGCGTGTGTACTGTATGTGAGTGCAGTGGTGGCGGGGTGGGGCTGGGGGATATAATAAATTTGAAAAAATTGAATGAATAAAGAGAAGAAAAACAGACTGGTGACTATGGGTAAAATAAGAAATCATAACGTAACATGATATAGGTACTTTAATGTAGGTAATGAACGGTATAGAATTTGGGTACTCTATCATGTGTTTATTATATAGAGTAGTATAGTCATGTGAAGAAGAGTTTCAATTCTAATGCTTTACGTATCAGGACATAATAAAAATTATCTATTAGTCAGCAGGCTCTAAAAATAGAAATTCAAATACAACCTCAGTTGAGCAGCAGTGCATGACATATTACACCCTTTCAGTATTTATTAAAAACGTAAGCCACAATTCACAAGTATTCTATGAAAAACATGATTGAGTAGTTTGTAAAACAACCCTTAGTAGCAGTAACTGGAATATTATCATTTTCTGAATTACTTAATCTCACAACACTAGATGTGGCCCACTATTCTGTACAGTATTGCCTCATTTTATTGAGGTTTGTGGGGGTTTGTTTATGCAGAGCTCCCTTAAGGTCCTGCCAGATATTTCAGTCGTGTTGAGGAACTCGGCCATTGCATCACCTTGATTATTTTTCAGCCATTCGGCTGTGGATTTGCTGGTGTGAAAATCAACAACAGAATGGCCATGTAGCATGACCCAGTTTTGGCCAAGCTTTAGTTAAATGACAGATGGCCTCACATTTGACTAGAATACTTTGGCATACAGAGGAGTTCATGATAGGCTCACTGGCTTCAAGGTGCCTAGGTACTGTGGCTGCAAAACCAAACCAAATCATCACCTCTCCACCACTGTGCTTGACAGTTGGTATAAGGTGTCTGTGTTTGTGTGTATGCTGATATGCTGTGCTTGGTTTTCAACAAATGTGGTGGCACTGACATTCGCCACATTTGGTTTTCGCCAAATGTAGCATACGCCACCATGTCCACTTTGGTCTCTTTTGTGCAAAGGACATTGTTCCAGATGTCTTGTGATTTGTTCAGATGCAGCGTCGCAAACTTAAGTGCTGTGCTGCCGTGTTCTTTTTAGAGTAAAGGCACTTTCTCCTGGCGACCCTACCAAACAGCCATAATTATTGAGTCTTTTTTCTAATTGGACTACTTTGAACTTTAACATTTAGCTGGGACATCCACTCCTGGGAAGATTGGCAGGTGCTGAATGTTTTCCACTTGTGAATAATCTTTCTCACTATGTAATGATGGACTACAAATTGTTTGGGAATGGCCATATAATCCTTCCCAGATTGCTGGGCAACAATTGCTTATTTAAGTTCACTGCTGATGTCTTTCTTCCCTGGCGTTGTGTTAACATACAACTGAATGCTCCAGACCAGCCAACTGACATCTTTTATAGCAGAGCTCACACTTGCTGATGATTAATTCATCAAGTAGATTGTATTGCCAGCACCTCACTGCTACCTGCCATCTTAATTCTTATGGGTGGTGTACTTAGCTTTCTGCATGCATTGTTCATCTAAAGCTCTCTCTATATATAATTTTTAAGACCTGCTGAGGACCAAAATTTTTTTTTATTATTCCCTAATATGCAAAAACTTATATGACGGTGATGTGTCTGTGGGAAAGAGCTGCGTGACCGTCAGTTTAATTGGTTGTCGTGCGCTTGCTTTTATCTTCCTCAAGCAATATTTGCATACTAAAGTTACAGTGTTTTCCACTTTTGTAAATGCTAGCAGTATGTACAATAAGTGCAGTCACAATGGTCACAACACGACACATATTGTTTGATCCCAGGAACAGAACTACTATAGTTAATAGAACAAACAAATTATTGAATTCAATTTTATTTATATAGCACCCAATCACAACAAACAGTCACTTCAAGGCACTTTATATTGTAAGGTAAGTGTAATAAGTGAGTGATCTAATTTTCTGTGTATGTAACCATCATTTCAGTGAGTAGTCAGCAAAACTTCTGAAAGCTCTGCTGTAAGTTTTTAAATGAGAATCTATGGAGAGTTACTCAAGTCAGCCTCAAGTGGCTCAAGAAACTGCAATTTTTGTTATAGTTGGTTGCGTGTTGTACCATAATGAGCAATATTAAGTTGGCATATTGTTACAATGAGGGTAACCATTGTTGTGGATTTCCTCTCTTTAAGACATATAATGACCCAGTGGAGGCAAAAAGTGTCCAGACAAGCCAGGCTTCGCCACATATGATGCCAGCCAACCCGCCCCTGTACAGTGTGCCACCTCCTCCCCAGTCGTCATCGCCATACCTGGGGCCTGGGGCCTTTCCTCTCACTGACCTGCAGAGCTATGCAGGACACGCCCCTCGCCACACTCTGTCGCAGACGCTCAGCCAATCACAGATGCTGCCCAGCATTAGTGCCTCTCCCCCTTCCTCCTTCCAGATCAGCCCACCACTTCACCCCCACCAGCAGCTCTCCCTGCACCAGAGCTCACTCCTCAACCAGCCTATCCGCATGCAGCAGGTCCAGTCCCAGTCAATCATCTCTCACCAGATGGGGCTTCAGGCCTCTCTTCACTCCCCACCTCCAGGGCAGCAGGTATAGTAACAAACTAAGACACATCTGCTGTTGGGAGACTATAAATTAAAATGTGTGCCTAATTTTAATGTACTTCCTGTAGGGTTTTTCCCACCTTCAGTCAGAGTATCAGAAGAGTATTGGAGGTTCCCAGTCTCCAGGAGCTCCTGGCCCTGGTCCAGGTCCTGGAGTGGCTCAGACCCATGACTGGGACAATGAATACTGCAATCGGGAGTGTGGCAACCACTGCAGGTCAGTGGTCACTCTTCAAATCGTATAGTTTTAAATAGCATTTGGAACACAGACAATATGATTCAATTGACATGAACATGCTGACCTTTGCTGGTAAAAATACTCAGGGTAGGTTGTAATTGTCAATTAGATATAGTCCATATATATATATTTATTTATTTATTTTTTCATGCCAGACGTCTCTTCCACTGCTTTTGCAATGCAAGTGTTGAAAATTTTCAGTCGTTTCCAGGGACAGGCAGACAGCTGTAGAAGTAATGGTGAGATAATAGGGCTCGTCATATGTTTGTCAGACAAAGTTTCCACTCTTATTGTACTAAATGGTTTGGAAAGTTGTGCAGCCCTGCTGCACCGGAAAGTATTTTAAGTCGATAGTACCGTTCATGCTCATGTTCATTAAGAGAGTTTGTTTTGAGAAAGGAACTAAGAAAAATTAAATGATGACCTCCAGTGAATGATCATGCAATCAAAGAAAAATGCTCCTCTGATTTCCCACTTCTTTTCAATTTTGCAGAGTTGCGCCATAATCTAAACTGTGCCTGTGTTTTTGAATTTTTCTTTGTTTGTTTGTTTCAGTGGCAACATGATAGGCAGGGACAAGCCACTCTACCTCACCTGAAACTGAAGATGATACTCTGTCGACAAATACAACACAGAGGAGTCTACTCTCATCCCCGATTCCACTCCCCTACTCCTCCCCCACCCCTCGTTCTTCTTCTTCTGATGCGCACACTTACATGCAGTGTACACTTAACATACAAATACATACATGCACATACAGACGCACATACAGACACATACACACACACGCCGCTTCCCAAACACATCACCACCACCTTTTTGGGTCAGTGTAATTTTTATTTTTCTCAGTTTCTAGAATTTGTGACCAGAATTTGATGACTACTGTCTGTACCACTTAATGTATTAGCAGTCCTCTTGCTGTTGAAATTTGCCAAGCACTTATAAAGCCTCCCCCATGCCCTACCCACTCACCCCTCTTCCACCTTCTGAGTTGTGTGTCTTTGCCCTCTCTGGGATACAGGCCGGGCTGCAGAGCACTCCTCTCGCGTGTCACCATAAAGTCCCCTCAGGGACCCCATCCAGCTTTAATTAGAACGGGAAGAAAAAAGATACTCTTGCTTTCCTTTTAATCGCTTTATTTCCCTTTTGTTTTTCTTTTCTTTTCTTTGTTATTGTTGATGCTGTTTTATTTATTTCTGGCTTGCAAAATTGTTCCTCTTTTTTTTTCTTTCTTTTTTTTTGCCAATAAACGATGGGCCCTGTACTGTAGAGAAATATTAACATTTAGTAGGTTCTAGCAGGCATTGATGTTATCGTAGCTTTGCTTAAGGGCCTGCAAATTAATACAAAAAGTCTGGGTGGGGAAGAGAAACAAAACAAAAAGAATCTTTTTTTAATATTAAAGACCTGTTGAGGTCTACTGAGCTGTCACAGTGTGATTGTAAATATCACTTTTATGGGATCAAATTGGGAATTGGAAGTCCACATAGATTTGTTTCTTCTTTAATATTACATGTAAGTCGTGTGTGTGTGTGTGTGTGTGTGTGCGTGCGTGCGTGTGTGGGTGGGTGGGTGCATGTATGTATGTCTGGACATTAGAATGTACCCATTCATGACGTGTGCAGTTGAGTATGTATGTGTGTCCGTGCACAGACACGTGTGTGCAAGAGTGTCTCAGTGTTCGAGCGTCGAGTCTTTCTCGTGAATTTTAACAGCCTTGTGCAGCTGGATTTCAGAGGAGTATTTCACACTCTCATTCTTGCATTAAATCTGTGCTCACTGGTGTGTTTTTTTCCAATAAAGTTCAATCTAAAACTGAATACACAATATGTGTCCTGCAGATCATTAAATGGAAAGAGCCAGGTGAGAGATAGAGAGCAGAGAGATAGAAAAAGAGAAAGAAGCGCCGTGAGATAAAATGAGATGTAATGTTGCAGGTGGGAGAAGAAAAAAAAAATTGCCTCAAAATGCCTGCCCCACCCTTCTGTTATGTTCTGACCATAATGTCAGTTTGTGTCCTTCTACATGCAGAAGTGAAGTAATGAAACATGTGAATGGAGCCATCACAGCCACATTACAGTGACTTTTATAACTTTCCAGTTGGTGTTTGGTTGTGTTGATCTCATCTTTTTTTAACTTTTGTGTGATTAACAGAAATGCATTTTGCTGACAAGACATCTCGTTTTTATCTCTTAAGTGTAGCATCATTTCAGTTTTAGTTGCTGCAAAACTATAACATTTTAAGTTCTGTTAAAACAAAAGAAAAGAAACCCTGCCAACTGTAGTTATTTTATTTGTAAAGCCAGTAATGATAAATATTTTAAATGGTTATCAGTATATTGTTTTCTGCTAGTTGCCCATCAGCCATTTGACAGGTTCTTATTTATAAAAGAAATTAGATCACTTTTGCTTCTTACGATGGAGGTATATTTTTATTCTTATTTTATTGTTTCTTTGTTTTGGTTTGATAAACTTAATGATGATGACCACAACAGTGATTATTTCTTTATTTTTTACATTTTGGGTGCTGCTCCTTTCTTTTCTTGCCAGCAGCATCGGTTTGTGTCACAATGCTTCTTTTATTTCAAACCTGCATAATAAAGACAAAAAAGTTTAAAAGTGACCGTGCCTGCTCTTTTCCCTGCGGACTTAATGTCTCTGCTTTTTTTTCCCCTCCTCCTCTAATTAGATGATCACACCTTTTGTGAAGATATGGTAATAGTTATTTAAAAAAAAAAAATGCACAAACACCCCCAACTCACTGTACAGTACAATGTATTTGCACCTAAGAAGGTCACATACTTTGTATCCTAAATTTACATTCAACTCAGGGCTCCAATGGCAGCAACTAATTAACCATGGATACAGTGTGCACCAGCCAGCGTTGATATTGCCAGTAAACTATTTTAACAAACAGAGCAGATGCAAGAAGACGTTTGCTTGTGAAAGTAGTGCATCGTAGGCGTCTAGTGTGAGATAAAGAGAACAGAGGAATGCAATGTGCATACAAACTCAGGCAGCCGTCCAAGTGCTGATTTTACCCCAATTGCACACAAGTCTTCTTAGAGACTTTATGAGAGAGGGAAAGAAAGATTGAAATGGAACTGTCATGATCCTTTCATTCAATGTTTTATTCATGTTATGTCTGCCTGCCGTCTCTTCTTCAGTAGTATTGAATTGGCAAATAGATCATTATTGGACAATTGGAAAACCTGCCACTTTGTGATATGACACACATTATATGAAAATCACAGTCATACATTCTTAATGTAGTGTCAGATAAAAGAGGTTTTGGGTGAAGCCACACAGACTTGCCTCTGTGCCTTTTGTGTACATACCGTCATGTGCTCATATGAATATCTCCTTATTGTGTGTGTGTTTCTTCTTTTCTATGTTTGGGTGTTGTCTCTGCAGCTGTAAGCATATCTGTGCATGCAGAAGTGGTGTGGTAACAATGGGCTGTTTCTGCTCTCTTACATTTGACAAAAAAAAAAAAAATACTACGTATTCAGTCTGTGCTTACAATCATTGTCTGAAGTAATTCCGTAGTAAATACTTCAAGAAGACCATATCAATTTGACACTTCTATCAACTCCTTTAATCCCGTCCCTCATCCCAAAGTCAAAGTCATGAGGCCAACAGAGAATGAAAAGTAACAATTTATGGTGGAGGACACCATTGAGAAGAGGTGAGTGCAGCAGTCTTCTTGGTTTCCATTGATTTGAAAAGACCACTGTTGCAACTAAATGGGTGATATGAGTAACAGCAGCCAGGATGGCAAATACAGGGTCAGTGTGGCATCCATCTCATAGACGGTGATGAGAAACCATAAATTTAGTCTTAAATGCTGAGTCCAAAAAGTTATAACCACTACAAAAGATTCTTTACACGCAAAGATGGATAATATGAATAGAAGTGTCCTTCAACGCAGATATTTTATGGGAATAGTTGATCAAAAATAAATAAATAAATCCAGTGTTTTTCAGTGTTAGGAGCTGTGTGCATAAGCTGCCAAAATGTTTATTTGCTCCATGTAATCAATTATTGATGTTGTAAAAAAGCCTGGACTGCAAGTTCATCATATTTGTGGATGAAGAAGAGCCAGCAATCTAAAGTTTTCATCACCAATGCGCACTTGTATTCTTCTATATTTGCCGATTAACAATGCACTTTAAATGGAAAAAAAAAAGAGCCGATCCCATGATAGCGACTTTGGTCTGTCCTTTTAGCTTAGCTTGACACAGGTAAGAAGGTCAGCGCTATGGTTAAAGTAAAGGCTTACATGCAACTCAACTCCAAACACGCCAAGCCTCAGAGACCAGCCACTGCAGCATATAGGCAAAACGTTTCAGTTGCAACTTTGGTGCTGCGGTAAGAGAAACAAACAGCAGGAAATGTGGGTGGTTTTAACAAGAAATGAGTTTCGCTTTGTGTTGAGAATCAGTTAAGGTTTCTTTTTTATGCTGACTGTACTGCACCAAAAGTACTGGTTAATCTACAAAACGGGAGATTTCCTGCATAATTTGTGAACAACACTAGATGTTGCAATTTTTCTGCTTTTCTTTAGTCTTTTTTTTTCTCAAATGCTCTTGCTAAATGATGAAACACTTATAATTACAAAAGAATCAAGTTTGCGTAGATAGGTGGGGTTTTTTTTGCACAAAGTTGCATTCTTTAACATAAGTATCATACTCATAGTTGTGCACAAAACACTAAAGCAAACATAGGGTGACGAGATATATCAGGAAAAAACGGAAGGCACTAAGCACACTTGTGGTTTCACACCTGTAGACATTTACGTAATCCAGCATATATGCTATGTCAGTCTTAACAACCCTTCGATAGGACTTGTGGTGACCGAATTTTATCCGTTTCCTGTTTTTATTCTGATATTACAAACAATCAAATGTGTCAAGATGCTGCATTGTTTGTTATACAGTGCAGACTCCTTTTTTTTATTATCCAAAATTCCCCCTGAGACTCATTGTGAAACATCAGGTGAGAAAGAGTTTCTCACTATGATTAGATTAACTCAAATTTGAATGTATCAATACCAATTTAGCAACGTTGCCTCACACCATAGGGCCATTAGAAAAAGATGGTATTTGTGGCATTATACAGCAAAAGAGCGCCGTTATTACCGTTATTGTACCACAGCAACGCAAAATACTTCCAGTAATCAGCTGCACATTTGTTTTATGATGCTGCTAGTTGCTAATGAATGAAAATAGCAACTGTGACATTTACCCTGTCTTTTCCAAAATACTCAATTAGCCATTTCTGCCACGTGTTTATGGAGGCCCCTGAATAGTGGTCATGCAGACTTCAAATTTTGAACTTCAAATAATGCTCATTTGTATTTGCAACATGCAACATGGATGTTTTAAAAGCATGTTTGCCGAGATGCTCACCATATCAGCCTTCCATACGTCTGTTTTGTGTACATTACTTTTTTTTCACTATCCGAGAGTAACCAAAAGCTTAGTTATTGCAGGTTTAGATATGTATGATTTTGACAGTATAATATATTTCAGACACTGTCAATATTCTACACATTATTCTATTAAAGTATAATGAAAAGGGGATGTGCAAAAGCTCATACTGCACTTTTGATTTTTATGGATATGTGAACATTGCGGTTGAGAGCATTAAGGCAATAGTGTCCAGATCACACGCTTTCTGATAAGTAGCAAAGCTCCCCCCAGCCACTCTTTTGGCTGTAGGACACGAGCCGTCACGTCTATAGCAAACCTGCAGTTCTCACTGACTAAGAGGTAAAATAATAAAGTTTCACATTTCTTCATCTCAGCATTTCTTAAGTCTTGACATGAAGTGGAGATGAGTCAGACCGAGAACCACACACATAACTATTTTCTCATCACCTCTGCTGTTGTCTGTGAAAGTCAAGTCCCTTTATGCCCTGGATCACCTCAGACTGGAGCCACAGAAAGAGGACCAAACATATGCAGTCATTTTAGATGTTTGTTAAACACTGCAGCTGCTCTATTTGAGCAATATCGCCCACACACGCTCCACCTTACATCCTCTAATAACTACATGGGGGAGAGTGTTAGAAAGAAACGGTTGTGTTATTGTAATAAGGTTCCTGTCCAGATGTTTGGGATTAAAGGCTTGTTATGAAAATACAATATAGTTACTTAGGAAGATAGGTATTCAGGTCTGTCATGCACATGGCATGTAACACTGTTTAAATAAGTCTGATGATGAAATTGGGAAAGGATTCAACTCAATATAGTGCAACATGTTGGCATGTTGTATAATAGACAGTCCTAGCATTTGGTTGGCATAAAAAGGGGTTATGTTCTTAAACTCAGCACCATAGCAACCAATCTGTGGAACATGCTTTGCCAATATACAGTAAACATAGCATCACTATACATTACGGTGATTTACTCCTTACCTTACTATTGCTGTGATACCCGTGAAAGACGCACTGCTCATTTCACTCATATAATCATCAAATGCAAAACATGTAGGAAAAATAAAGATACATCTTGAATCAAGTATGCCTTTAGGCAGCCTGCAGATTGGGGCAAGGCTAAACACTGAGTATTATGTCCAGCCAGCCATAATTTGATTGTGTTATATGTCATATTTGGGCAGAGTTTAAGATTGATTACATTGGCTGAACTTTGGTTAATGTATTTCAATGTGTCATACCATGTTGCCTCTGAAGTTGCAGGCAAATGAAGAAGGACAGACAGTTGTGTTATATTACACACCGAGTAATATGAATCATTTGTTAAGTTTGCTCTATTGGCACATTTAATTAGCTAAATCTGACTGAATTAAAAATTAAATAGCTAAAGGATAGTAATGATGCATGCAATGAGTAGCGGTTCTAGTAACCTACTGCTAGCTCGTGCCTAAGCTGGCTGAAGTATGAAGAAAGCTAGTTAAAAATATCGATACAAATATCTCTACACTGTCTAAAGCCAAAATCTGTAATTTGGCTTAAAAAAAAATAACAATAACACGATGTGACACTTACATTTAGTTGCCGATACTGCACCAGCAACATTCCAGTGTTGAAATTTGATATTTAAACCAATCAAATCATGGTTAGTGGGGTTAAGCATGCTGTTCTGTAGGCTGCAGAGGTGCTTCTTCAATAAATGTTAGATTTTTTTTTTCTTTTTTGATTACTCTTTTGAATAAATTTAATGATAGGACGTTTCTTTTGCCCACTTCACTTCTTTCCCCCACTTCACTGATAACAACAGGCTACCAACACAATGGTTGCAAGTGCAGGAAAATGAGTTTTTACAGGTTGCTTCTTTGTGCAGAGAAAATGTATTTATTCAGTACTTTTATCACTTAGTATAGATATAATTTTGCCAAGTAACTGTCAGAGCAGATGAAGGCTGTGTGCAATTCATGGCTTATAATGGCAAATATTTCCCTGAATCTCTTCTTTAACAACTACATGTAACATTTTTTTTTCTTTTTCATTTTTGTTCAGTTTATAGTCAGTATCCCTAAAAGGTTCAAATCTCTCTTATTATCTGTCAGTTCGCGCTTTGAGATGCTAGCCACAGTTAAATGCTAGAAAATGCAGTCTTCAGTTGGAAGATGGCTTTACTGGGAGCAGCTTTTTGTGTTTGCAGTATATTCTCCAGTTGTAAAGAACGTTGACCTTTACGGCGCACTTTAATCAGCGTGTCTCACTCAGTATCTCAGGTGACAAACTCGAGGTCCGCGTGAATTTAGTCCACCAAGTAATCATCTGGACCATCTAATGGGTCCAGATGATTCTTTTTTCTTTTTGCATCTTTTGATGTATTTGCCATATTTTTGTCGATTCCTGAGCAAAAGACATCAGTTTAGAATGCTTTTTGGATCAAAGGAAATTAAATGGGGGGCAAATTGGTTTGTCTTGTTATCTTATTGTTATAACTGCGAACTCCTTTGTGTCTCAAACACGGCATATCATGCTCACATAGTTTCCCTCTTTTGCCAATTACAGGTTTTGTGTACCTGCAAAATCCAGAATGCTTTGTGCATGATTGCAATTTTCATATTTCAAATCCAATATGCCGCTCTATCTTTAAACCCTCTCACTTTCTATTTATGTCTATAAGACAAACTTGTTTTTTTCTTCCCAAGGGACATTTATTTTTGTCAGGTGCATCTGCATTCATTAGAATCAAATACACCAGAATGTTTTTCTTCTTTTTCTTTAGTTTCATCCCTCACTGTGTCTCTTCCAAGTAATGATACTTTCTATCAGACTAAAGTGTTTTCAATCAGTCTCCCTGGTTTTAAAGGAATTGACTTAAAAGGCTTGGAGCAGGTGAAAAATGTGGATTGAATTCTAACTCAGGATTCAATTCAAAAAATCATCCTAAGCTAAAACAGTCAGAGAGCTACGGAAACTTCTGATGAGGGCCAACATTTAACATTGTGGGCTTTATTAACAAATGTTTTCTTCTCTGTTAAAATAATCTGACTTATTTTCTACATATTTTGAATCATTTATTACATTCCATGTGTGCAGTAGGTGAAGTTGTACCAAATCCTATTTTAAAGGAACTCTACCGTGCCGTGGAACTCAACATCAGAAGCTGAAGCTGTCCTCTGCCTGAGCATGCCGGGTTATTATTATTATTATTATTATTAATGTTATTATTACTACTACTGCTAATGCCACTACTATTTTAGCAACATCCGACTATTCTCCAAAAACACTGCCCAGCAAGTATGGCAGTGGTGCGGTAGTTAGCACTGTCACCGCACAGCAAGAAGGTTTGTTGTTTGAACCTTGGCTGGCTTCTTTCTGTGTGGAGTTTTTTCCCATGTCTGCAGGAACTCCAGCTTCCTCCCTCCATCTTCTATGACCACGGACGAGAGGTAGATGAGAGACAAACTGTTTAAGATGTAAATAATAACATACTATATAAAGCACTATATGCTTTATGTATTATTAAATGTGGCCTGCAGTCTTAAGTGTTTTAAGTGTTCAGTATGACTAGAAAAACACAATATAAATGCCAGTCCATTATGTTCCCTTCCATTAATTAATTAATTAAGGCTTATAGAGCATGCTCAGGAAGACGCATTTTGGCTTACTAGAAAATCTGAATACAGCACAGAACCGACCTCACCAGTCTAGTAGCCTACCTTAACCTGAACAAATCCATGTTAGGAGCACTGCAATGTGATCATTCATTCATTAGTAACTTTAATTGCATTTGTTAACCACGAGCCAGTAATTACTTAAATCCTGTTTTCTTCTCACACCCACATACATGCAGCTCGCGGCCTCTCCTTTCTGTACTTATCAGCCTCAGATAACAAACACAGGAGAACACTTTGGAAAAGGCACTTTTTAATACATTTCTCTTGAAAAATGGATTATCAAATTAATGGAAACTGCTCAATAACTGCTGCAGTGAGGAAAGCTTCCCACCTAATTGAATTAGGGTTTTCATTTCTGTGATTTCTGTGTTTGTTTTTGGCAGCTGCCATCTGTTTGCCTGGGACCAGCTCTATTAATAAGCTATTCAGATTGAGATGGGGCTTTATTCCAGCAACTGTTTCTCACCTCCTCTCTCTCTCTCTCTCTCTCTCTCTCTCTCTCCCCCTGCCTTTTCCTTTTTCTCACTTCCTCACTCACTCAAATGATTGTCATGGAAATCATCAGAGGTGCCAAACCGCAGACAAAAGAAAGAGCTTTAACATACACCTGAGCCAAAAAGAACAGAACTGTCGTCTAATTACGATGGGAACAATTAAGGCTGTGCATATTTATTGACAGGGGACTTCACACAGGAGCATATGCTCATGAATACCAAAAAATTAAATGAAGGCAGGATGGGGTGGGGTGAGGTGGTGGGGTATGGGGTAGTGGTGTTGGGTCTGAATGTTTATATGATGTGTTTAAATTGTTAAAAGAAATGCAAACAAAACACTTTTTTTGTCATTTCTTTTGGAGCGACTGTATTACACACTCACATATAATATTTTACTTTAAGACAATATGGTCCCGTCCCATAGTTTCACGTTTTTGAAAAAGTACTTAAAGTGCTTGACATCAAGCAATATTAACTCCCGCTCCCTTCCTCATCCTCTCTTTTTCTCTTTTCCACCTCTCCTGTTGACAGCTACAGTCTCCTTTTCAATGCTCCAAGAACAACCAAGTCCAATCTGGGCTTTGCTCAGTATTCTGATCACACACCTCTCTCCTCCAGTAATACAAGTCTACTTTAAAATTCATAACTACATTTGGAAAGAATAAAAGGGTGCCCTGATGGAATATTTCCGAGAAGCTTACTTGAGCGAAAATACAATTCGCTTTGGCATATTTAATAACTCTAACCTGGTCTTTAAGACATACAGTAGTAATAACAATTTCTTTAAAAAAAAAAAAAAAAAAAAAAACTAAAAAAAAAAATTCAAGCAAAACCTTAGAAGGAAATAAGAAGAAAAAAAAAATAAAAAAAGAAAAAGAAA